>SNQJ01S0218238.1:5268-15377 GCA_010110895.2 Picea sitchensis | reverse complement strand
TCTTTCAACAAGTTAGATGAGCACCAAAGATGGAAGGTAGTCACATATCTCCTGTATCTTTGTTAGGCTTGGCTTCAAACTTTGGGATGTCCGAAGGCAACTTCGTTGGCATAGGAGGCCAACGCAGATCATGACAGATAGGGTCATTCAAAAACCTTGTCAAATCTGGCAAGTGCAAAGTCGCCAGGAAAGGTAGTTTGGGTTGTTGGTGATAACCTAGGAAAAAGGGGCCTGGAGTTTGACTGGCACCAGGTTGCCAGGAAAAGTTCGGCTGCTGGCCTGTATTCTGGTAGAAACCATGGCCCTGACCAGTGTATGGATTTTGCATATGTGGAGACATCATCGACTGATTTCCAAAATAGGACATAGATGGTTGGGCATGCATTACATTCGAAGGACTTTGGGAAGGGTTGCCCTATGTCGGTCCCGTGGGGATAGGCATAGTAGTTTGTCCGGGGTTCCATTGATTGTGGAAAGAATTACCCCAGATCGACATTCCAGACGAGGGAATGGATCCCTGCCAAGAATTCCAAGGCCCTGATGCAGAAGAAGTTCCTAGGTTTGCCCCCTGTGCAGGAATAGTACCGTGCATAGGAATATGTTGTCCAAAACTGGGATTGCCCCCAGTCAGGAAGGCATCTGACAAGAAGGCGTTGTTACCAAACACTCCAATCAAAGAAAACGGTGTCGAACCTACCGACATATTATGCGAAGGTGGTCCTTGACTCCCCGCTCCAAATAAACTATGGTGTGTAGGTTGCCTGATGGATTGCTGATGCAAGCCATCGAGTGAAGGGGATGAAGGAGGTATATGACCTCCTCCATAAGGGAAAGCATTAAAAGGAGTAGGAGTTCCCCCCATGTGACCTTGCAGAGGAGTGTTAGATCTCCTTGCCCCCATACCTAAAGTCTATAAAATGGAGTAGGAAAGTACACGACTTGTACCTGAACTAGGCATCCCGTATGAGAATGGAGGGCCTGTCGCACTTGGTGTGAAAAGGGTTGTGGCCGTTGCCAAAGATAGGATCAGACCACTTTGCGATGTAGAGGTGGTCGATACCATGGTGGCTCAGACTGGTGATGGTGGGTTAGGAGGTGAAAAATCTTCTGTGGTGACAACCATAGTGGGAATTGAAGAATTCCCAGAAGGAGTAACAACATTTGTTTCCATTGCTGTGTGCGACACTGTCTGGCGCTCGTAAAATTGAATTGGTACGATGAAAGGTGCCAAGAAATCAGTGGTTGGGGTTTCAACCGGGCTGAGAGCGTTCACTCCAAGGTCCAAAATGGTCGATTCCTCTGGATGTTGGTCGGGCACAATTGCTTGTGACCCGGTCGCTTCAAAAGACCCTTGTTGGTCTAGCTTTCGCCTTAATGGTGGCGGGGGTGGCTCCAGTGTAACCGGCGGTAGGCCAAGAAGCCTTCGTGACCGGCGGAGCTCATGATCCTCCACTATGTGAGAATATCAAAGACACTCTAGGGTAGTCTAAACGTTCAAAAGTAACACACACTAAAAAAGTCCCTATAAGATAAGACATGCAAACACTAAATTAATTGGAAGAATAGTTACAACAACCAACACTAGAGCAACTTACCGGTGCAAGTGAAACTCGAAAATGGAAGAACCCTTTGGGTATACTCTACAAAGCATGGCCTGATGTCTATCCTAGGTACCACGGTATACCCCCGCAGTCACCTGTGTGAACAATCACCAGGCGGGTACTATCGAAAGTCGGGTAGACCATAATGAGCAGGGTATCGAGCCCGAAACCTGTCAAGGGTATCGAAAGAAAGTGGTCTGGAAGACAACTGAGGACCTCGAACGGATTCAAGACCCACAAAGCCCCATGGAAAATGCAATCGATGGAATCCCAAAACAAGCCCTCTATATGTGTTCTCCACTACGATTGGTCTAGCTTTGGAGGGGTTGTCTTCGCTACCTTTCCGCATGCGACCTCGTGTTTATCCCCTATGTTAGAGGGGGGTCCCAGATAAATTTCATGATACTGGACTTAGACACTCCCTAACTCATACTCCAATGTTTGATTGTAATGGCCTTGAAGAGTTTCCTCTCCAACCTAATCCAAGGCCCTAATCCTAAACTAGTTGGTTAACCCTACAAACATAAAAGTCTAATAAATTTTAGATTTAGCGTTAATTTTATGGCTTGTCTTATGTCAAGGGGAATGAAAGTGAAACTGATGATGTGTAAAAGATGAAAGTAAAAATGCATAAAAAGCTGGAAACAAAAACTTTTACTTAATGCAAAATTTCAACAACTTTTCATTTTTTTTTTTTAAATTTTCTAAGATTTCGGACAACAAACTCAAAAGGAATTTCACTCGACTACGAGCTACTTATGATCTAAGTAAATTGAAAAAAAAACTTATGAAATAAAAGACTTTTCCCTGGCTAATAATGCAGAATCACACTCTTCAACCAAACAAGAAAATGAAAGAGATTTTTTTTTTTAAATGCTGATAAAGAAAAAAGGAAAAATACCAACAAGTAAAAAACTAAGAAAAACAATTCTGGCCTAAATCACAGATCACAAAGAATCACTTCAAGAAATCACAGACTAGCAACTTAAAAAATGACTCTCACACTTGTCTAAAAACCCTAAAAAATTCTTTTTAATGACAACTTATTTTTAAATGAAAAAGAAAGATATGGCTAAGATCAACCCTAAGCTACTGATTGCTAGGACAAAGATTCAAAAACCTGAGAGGTATAACTCTTGTCAAGGGAAATATGATTGCCTTACCCTAAAAAAAAACTATCATGCACAATCACACTATTGACAATCCAACAACAAGCATGTGCACACGAGCTGTGTAAAGCCAGAGGGCGTGTACAAGCGTGCTGGCCTTATACAGGCCACGTGTATCTCTAAACTCTGAGAAAAAATAAAAATAGACAATCCAAACCAGGAAGAGACCACTGATATTGATAACCAGGATCTCCTGAAGGCTTAGACACTCTCTTTAACAGAAAAAAGAAAACAACGAAAGGAAAAAAATTGTAAAGAAAACAACGAAAGGAAAAAATTTGTAAAGAAAACCAATCTGAGATAAGACTGCAAACAACCAAGACTCAGACAGAGTTCCAGAAAACCCTTGAAATTGACTGATTATAACAGGGAAGAGGATGATTGCCTCAATTTGTTTTTGGAATCTACACGCTACTGCTACTTCTTCAGCTAGCGTTCACACGCGGGCTGTAAGAGAGTAGGGTGCGGGTACACACGTGCAGACCTTATGCAGGCCACGTGTACCTCTGTGGGTCTCAAAAAAAACACAGTCAAGCAAATAACAGAGAAATATGGTATGGGAAACCAGACTCTCTTCTAGCTCAGACTTTACAGAAACTAAAAAAAAAATAGGCAAGAAAACCAGTCTTTTAAAAACTACCCAAAAAATAAAATTCCAGGAACCCTAGAGACTTCCCCAGTATGGTCGCCAATTCTGTTGTGAGGAAAATCCCCTTACGGACTAGCAAATAGGGTTATCCTATGTTTTCCCCCTGTGCAAGAATAGTACCCTGCATAGGAATAGGTTGTCCAAAACTGGGATTGTCCCCAGTATGGTCGCCAATTCTGTTGTGAGGGAAATCCCCTTACGGACTAGCAAATAGGGTTATCTTATGCATGCAGATATGACCAAAAGAAATCTACTTTCTACCTTCGTCCCCTAACTTAAACCCCATTTCTTTTCAGAAAATACATGGTTAGACCAACATACCTTGTTCCAGATGTTCGGTGTCGATCCTTCCTCCCGCTTGATCACTTGTTAGCAGTCCTCCTTTCAAAGCTGACTTGTATGCAAAACAAGCAACAAACTACACATGCATTTTACCTATAGACTAATGGGTTAGAGATTCAAATATATATTTACTGTACTATGAAGAACTCATAAAGTGGGACGGGAAAATCATTTCTTTATTACTTTAAATGAATCAACTTACAAATGTCGATACCAACCACTGCTCCGTGAATCCTGATCCTGGGCTCCTCTTCAAATGTCCTCCAACTTCTTTGCTTTGTATCTCTTCTTGCACAAGGATGGCTAAAGGGTTGGGACATTGGGAATATGCAATTGGGCAGACTTTCTTTGCTATATTTTTCCCCTTCCAAATGGGACCCCTACCCCTTCTTTTATAGGCTAGAAGGATCTAGGTATTTGGACGAACCCTCGGCCATGCATGGCCGGGAGTTTCAGTTAACTCACCCAAAGTTGTGTGTTTCGTCGACAACTTTCCTTTTTTCATGCTTTTGTTGGTCCACGCGGGCTATTTTAGGTCATCTAGCATGTACATGCATGCAGTAATGGAGTAGGGCATGTGGACCCTTATAAAAGAGGTTTTTTAAAGAGTTGTTCAACAGTGCTTTGGCAAAKAAGGGATCTGAGATGGMYTGATGCCAGGTAAGCATGTATGGTGCAATTTAGGGTTATAMCAATCATCCCCCTTTGTAATTTTCTTTTTAATATATCATCATCATCATCATCATTATTATTAATTCACCATTGCTAATATATGTCCACTTTCCAAATTGTAACCCTCTTATTTTCAATCATTTAATTAATTTACTGATTGTTGAATTAATTCTACATCAACCCCATCCCCATTACTTTTAACTCATCCTTCTAAATATCTTTTTAATCATCTTATCAACCCCTTTTCAATCATATCCCCCCCTTTTAATTTTATTTTAATCTTCTTTTTATACATTATTATTATTATTTTCAATTCACAACGACTAATTCATAACAACTGATAATTATCCACTCTCCAAGTTGTACCCCAACATTTCTTATTAAATTTCCTTTATAAGCTTCCCTCAACACTCTTTTCAAACATCATTGCTTCAATAGTCCCCGATGATGGGTGGAGTGTCCACTTGAAACATTGGATGTTTTATAAACTCCATACACAACTTACTTCTAGAAATCTAAATCAACATCATTTTTTCTTGTTAAACATTTTTAAAGAAAAAAACCATGCAGATCAGAAAAAGCTAACTGATGTTTGACATCGTGGAAGGGAGTTTTGACGCAACTTAGCTTGATTTCAGAGGTTCATATATTTCTCATACGATGTTCGATTCGGGTGCCATTTTTTGTGATGCAGAGAGCACAAGAAGATGCTTCTCATGAGATAACTTACCACTTCATTCAATCATTTTAGTGGCATCATGATTAAAGAGGCTTGCTTGGCGATCATTCTGGCACTTTTGGGCCTCGAATTTTGATTTCATCAGTGGTGCTGGAATTGTGATCCTGTAAAACATATAGTTAGCCTATTTCGGGAAGAAAAATACAATTTGATCATTACCCAAAATTTTGAGCAAAGACATTTTTTAATGAGAGTTTGTGCCCCGCTCTCAGTATTCCTTCGCCTAAATTATGTTCCGCCAGTTTCTGAGGCGTTTGTGTTATATAGTATCTTAATCAATCCATTGGAATTGAGGTCATATATCAGTGTCTGAGAAATATTATCTTGTGAAAGTAGCCAACTGAAGACTAGATCACCTAACACTAAGTATGTGACAGGGGTACCAATTCTTCTTAGATGCAATTCAAAGCCAACCTTGTCTTTTGGATGCTGCAATTAAACCACCTGATAATAAATGAGACTTTCATGATCAATGTAATTCATAAAATCAAGAGGCAAAAAACACATGCTTATGTGTTACGCATAAGGGAAGCTGCTAGTGACACAAATGTGTTCGCCAAGATTATCATAAAAATAAATTGTGATTGCAACATGATGTTAATCAAAATCGGTAGGCAATCAACATCAATTATCTAGTCAGACATGAAATGCTTAACCACTGAAAATCAAAAGAACCTGACTAGAGGGTGCAACGAAGAGGATATGAGTTGGAATAATTTAGGAGAGGCATTGATATGCAAGTGTCTCACCGATGCAATTTATGTCGATGAGAAAGAAAGTTCCATGCTGATATTCCTAGTTTCAACAAGGGATGGACATCTTCCTGCTGACGTATCGACGGAAGAAAAGGAAATATGCGCAGACCAAAAATGTATCGAAGAAGACAGAGGAAGTTAGCCAATACATTGTGTATAGGTGAACATAGAGGAAGCTTGCCGATACACTGTGTATCGACGAAAAAAGGGGAAGCTTGCTGACACACTGTGCATTGGTCCCAATAGGGGATTCTACATCGATGTATCGGTGGTCAGAAGCAAATTGGTCTTCGTCATTTTGATGTGCAAAAGAATACCAACCTCCATTGTATCGACATTGGAAAGGAGATTGAATTCCACTATACTCAAAGGGAATTTTTCTAAGTGTTTGGAGGCTTCCAGTGCGTCGGTGGGAAAAAGGAGATGTTGCCGATATAGGCTGTATCGGTAGAGATAAAGGATGCTTGGAGATACACGGTGTATCAACGAGCAATAAGGATCTTAAACTTTCTCAACTTCGTCAAGAATGGAGGGTAATAAGAGAACATTTGCATGAAATATTTTCAAAAGTTTTCTCATGGTCAGAAACTCTAAAAGGGGGCCCTATTTCTTCACTTCTAATGAATGGCTTTGAAATCGAAATTAAGAAATTATGGGAGGATGATGTGCTGGCACAATAGATTTTTGTTAGATGTTTGGATAGTTTCATATAAATATGTATTTGATTTAAATCCCCCAAATTAAATGTATTAGTATATACCGACAAATTTATTAAAGATATCATTCATGAATATGGAAATACATTCCTTAAATTATCTCATTTCCTTGTAGAAAAAATATTTCATATTAATTATCTTTTTCATCTAAAATTTTGTAATTATAAAATATTTTTTTATACTCTTATATTTTTTCCTAAAATTTTGTAATTCTTTACCTTTATTTAAAAAGATCATGGATTTATACCATATCCTTCTTTATTTCAAAAAATATAATTGATCTATACTTTACTTTTCTTAAAACAATTTAGTAGTATCAATATTTTGTGAAAACAACATCTTAGTTCACCTATGTCAACATATTTACTATAATAATCCAATTTTAAGGTCACGACCAAGGTAAACACCAAATTGGTGTATGAGACTCCCTTGTTTGTGGGACAAGGGACCCCCTCTATGCAATGATTTGACTGCTAAATTCTATGGAGGTATACACACCCTACCCTCCTCTGGATTTGAACTTGTGACCTTTTAGGAGGAAACACATGTTCTTAACCTTTAGACCCACTCAGACTGTATAGGAACTAGAAAGCTCCCCACATCTCTTGAGTTTGATTTCTTCTTTATTCCTTGTTGCTTAATGGTGAAATAGACCAATATGTTAACCGCGTGTGAAAAATAGATTTTCAAAACTATTAATAATATTAAGTTATATTGATAAGATTATAATTAATATTAACTTAAATGATGTTATATGATATTCCAATCATACGTTAATATAGACCCATTCTTTAATTTCTAATTATTTATTAAATAGTTGACCACATATGCAATGAAATTAACACAATATCTATGTGGTTTTCACGGTCATTGTAACTAGCAAAATGGAGAAACAATTTCTTATGCTTTATAGAGTATTTTTTATGCTTCCTATTGCATGTTTACTACTGAAGAAATTGATGCCAAGATCTTAGTAGTCGAAGGTTGGAAATATTGCATCAAGTTCAATGTTAATTATTTATTAGTTATATTTTGATTTTTAACATTTTTAAAACTATCTTAAATTTTTCTATATTGTTGTTTATTTATTAGTGTAAATTTATCTTAATTTTGGGTCTATCATGTGCTAAAAGGGATCAAATCCTACAAGGTGAAAACCTTTCCTTAAGTTTTTTAATTTAAAAAGGTTTTCATTTCAAGGGACTTGATCTCTCCCTTAGAAAAAAATATTTGTAATCAAAATAATGACTATACATGTTGTCCGATATGGACTGAACCATATTGCCTGTACCAAATTTTGACTTTCATT
Organism: Picea sitchensis; assembly: GCA_010110895.2. Classification (NCBI taxonomy): domain Eukaryota; kingdom Viridiplantae; phylum Streptophyta; class Pinopsida; order Pinales; family Pinaceae; genus Picea; species Picea sitchensis. The sequence goes on along the minus strand of SNQJ01S0218238.1, from coordinate 7,425 downwards.
GACCAGCCTACTTATATGACATAAATTGTCGACTGCATAGGTTATGCCTATATATATATATGATATTTGGATTTGTTTTCCAAGAGGTCGCTTGGACTCCCGATGACCGTTACACTCACTTGATGTTTCATATCCATTTGCAAGTGACTAATACTATAACACTAGCGGATTAGGTTTCCAACATTCCCCCTCTTAATCTAAAGGGGTGTATGTGAGTCCAAGAAGAGAGTTGAAATCTAGAAGTGGACAACTACCAATGGTTAAATGTGCTATTTGAATCTGATGGTTTTGGGATGACCACAAACCAAATGGCTAGTAGAAACTGGAGTATTCTACTAAATGGTGGTGGTTGTTTAAGGTATAACACAAACCATGGAACTTCTCTCTAAGGCTCAATGGTTCCTGGAACATTTCCTAATTTAAATAGAAGTTGGAAACTGATGTCTTTTTCTAATTGGAAGTGCTCTCAAATGTTGGTTTAAAGATGACCATGAATTGTTCTCTTGCAGAAGTTGACGTCTTCTACTACATGGAGGTTTAAGGAAAACCATGAACCATTGTCTACTAGAAGCTATAAGTCTTCTACTAAGACAAATTCAGATCAGAGTGCATTGATAATAACTAGCATCTCCAAGAATTTATGCATTCACCTTTGGTGACCTTGCATTGACCTGATAAACCTCTGATATCTTAACCCTCATATATTCATAGTCTCTGCATATCTCTGTCATTTTCCAATTTAAGGATCCCAATGAGCGCTAGGTTCCCTCAAGCTTAGGTGGAATGACTAATTAAAGAGTTGAATTTGATTACAAGAATCGCATAACTAGAAGAGGAATACACGGACAATCCTCCTTTAGTTAAAATAAGTATCAATTTGGATATTAATGAGGACTCGAAAACGATCGCTGGCTTCTAAGAGTACGACCATCATGACAAATATTTTCACCTCGAACACATGCACACTGCAAATATGTTTACTTATTCTTTGAGTCACGAGGAAGTAAAGCAAATGACCCTGTTATGATTTGGAGATTGGAATGAGATTGAGGATGGAAATGATATTTAGGACATCAAATCCAAGGCTAGATGATCTAGGTGGATATTGGTGGCCACCCACCTATTCCAATTGGCTCATCTTGAAAGTTTTTAGTTCAACATGTTTCTCTGTAATGATGACATTTATTTGTAATTGTGTGTTCTGCACTTTCGACGCTATCCTGAAGCCCTACACAACATCCAGGTGGATATTGGTGGCCACCCACCTATTTCAACTGACTTATTTTGTAATTTTTCATGTAAGTACATCTTTCTGTACTTCTAGGGCCGTTTTGGGGCCCTAAACAATGTTTTTCTGGCTTGCATAGTCAAGCTATATACAAAGTTGGAGTTTCATGGAATAATGTGTAGTTATCGAAAAGGAATTTCCAACAGGCTATCACACTCCTAAAATGGAGGTCGTTTGCAAAATTTATGACCCTGGGAAGTTGAGGTACAAAATTACCCATCGGGGCCCACATAAATTTTGGCGTTTCATCTCCTAGGGTTAGGTTTTTGGATGTCTAGGGTTTTGGCATTCAAGAGTAATGTTAAAAAGGCATCTAGAGACTCATTGTAATCATTCTTCTCAGGTGAATGCGCGTAGCAGCCACATCTCTTCTCAGAGATAACTACCACCATTCAAGCAAGTTGTTTTCAGTTCTGCAATTTTACAGTTTCAACCTATTTTATTTATTGAATAGAAGTTATTGTTCACTGTATATTTTTTGTTGTTATCTGTATCTCTGTGTTATTGTATTCAATCTGTTATTCATTTTTTTTTTCTCATAAATCTGGATCAGTGGTATCAAAGAAATTTGCTTTTCATTTGTTTTTCTTTCTACATTTCCCTGACAAGATCTGGGTACAAGAAGTTGGGACTCGAACCAATCGAGCCTTTGCAAGATCGACCGAGCTGAGCTCGACAACAAATCATGGGGATGAGAAGAAAGATTATGGAGAAGGAGATCCTTTTAAATTGTTTCTCAAGGAATCCCTTGCGCGACAAAGGAACATAATGATGGAAAAGTGTGCACAGATCCTTTGGCGACTGCCCACATGAGACGCATCTTCATCGAGCGACCACACAACCCCTTTCAAGGTACAAGTAAATTTTGA
>SNQJ01S0218237.1:0-15319 GCA_010110895.2 Picea sitchensis | reverse complement strand
ACAACCACCAGCCAATAACAATGCGCCACACCTTCCTCTGCCACGTCAGCATGATGGTACGACCTGCCACGTGGCCGTACGGACTGTACGGACAGGTACAGTCAACATCCAAATTTTTCCCTGTTTGACTTGACGGTAAAATCACGATATCTCCTCCATACGGACTCCATTCGCTAAAATAAATATACCGCCGGAATCAGGAAAACGAGACGGACGCAATGGTGTTGGTTTCGTCGGATTCTGATCACTTTCATTTTTGAGCATTTTTCATGCCCTGATAGGCTCCTGGATCCGATTTCGGATCACTAATTGTTATTGAAATTCTTCCCCAAAAATGTACTCAAATTGGGGAAAAGACTGTGGATAATCCACACATGTGATAGTGGAAATAAATTGGTTTAGCACATTTTTTGTGGTGTGCTCCTGAAGTGCCCATGCATGGTCACTTGGCAATACAAGTTCTTCCCAGTCCTCATTCTCATATGGACATTTAAGACAACATAGATTCTCCATAATAGGTTGAGATAAAGGGTAAATGGTGAGCTTTTGGATAGAGAGACCATTCAAGATGGTCATTTCTCCTTCTCTGTAGCCAATAAATGCATTCACTGTGGCTAGCCAAGGTCTTCCCAAAATGACGGGATGGCCTTTGGCAGGATCCTTTGAATGAATGACAAGAAAATCTATGGGGTACTCCCATGAGGCTAAAGTAACCATGACATCATCTAAAATTCCTTTAGGTATAACCCTAGTCTTATCTGCTAATTCCAAAATGGTTGGGGTAGGTCGAAGAAGAGGTTGTAATTGTAATTGTTCCAAGGTAGTAAAGGTCATAACATTGATGGCTTCCCCTAGGTATATGAGAGTGTTTCCAATGGAGACCTCATTAATGGTTATGGTCACTACGGGGTTTTTTGGATTCCCATATTTTGCTAGTTTTGGCTGCTCTGATATGTATTCAGAAAGTCCTCCTATCAAGTGTACTATAGGGGGGTCCTTTTGCTTCCTACCTGGCTTTTTGATACACAATTCTTTGACTACCTTACTGTAGATTCGAATTTCATTAATGGCTTGAAGCAGAGGAATCTTGACACACATATTTTTCAATTCATTCAAAATGTCAAATTCTGGTCGGTTGGTAGGTTTCTCGATTGCCAATCGGTCTGGATAAGGAAGGACCTTCATAATTTGTGAAGTTTCATTTTGGGGAAGCTTGGGTTCTTGATTCTTTGGGATAATAACATATTCCCACCTAGTGTCATACGTGGGTTGTTTGGTGGTTTCTTCTTCTTCTTCTTCCTGGATGACCACTGAAGGTACCTATCTAGAAGTTTTCCCAATCTTAGTTGAATTTCTTGTAATAGAATAGGAGTAATAACATACGTCGGGAAGGCATGCATCTCAACATTGTGAACAGGTTGAGGGGGCTTATTATTGATATTCGACACTGGATGTGCCAGTAATAGTGTCAGTCTCGGGGAGCTTGCATTTTGATATTGTAGAATTTTTTGTTGTGGAATAGTAGGTAAAGGTCGTGGAGCAAAACCTGGCAAAAGTTGCAGAGTGTTCGGTGGGAACTGAGGATAAGGATGGTTGGACATAGGGATAGGTGGAGCTTGAGGGTTTCCTTGGTTGTGTCCTCCCCTCCATCCTTGAATCCAAGGATGTTGGTACTGAGTAGACCAATTTTTCCAACCTGGTGAGTTCCAATATTGTTGTTGATAATAGGGTGGAGCTTGAGACTATAGATCCAGGTATGTGGGTTGATTCCTAGGCTGCCATGGCCTCCTAGGTGCATAAGAATACTCCCCATAATCTCTACTCCTATAGATGACTAATAAACCAGGAAATGATGGACATTTTTTAGTCACATGGTCTTCTGTACATAAGCCACAAACTGAAATGTTATCTAATGGGAATTCCCTTGAGGAATGCTTCCTCTTACATCTTAGGCAATATATGCTCATTGTTGCATTTTCCTCCTCCTGTTTCTTTTTTATTTTTAGGGTGTCCAACTGGGAACCTATTGTACTTAAGATATTTGTATTAAGTTTCTCTAAAAGGTTTGCTATCTCTGCTCTTGTGATACCACTTGAACTAATTGGTTTTAAGTTTCTATTGTAAGGGTCCCAAACATTCTTTCCTGTTTTGGATCTACTCCTTGAGCAATTTTTACACATTTCACATATTTTAGCAAAAGGTTTATGAGAGATGTCACCTGGTGCCATCAGGTTAAGCATCTCTATATATTCTTCTAAAATTCCCTTAAGGAAAATATCCCTAATTGCATCCTCTGGGAGGTCATGGTATTTTGAATTATGGGAGATGTAACAAAATATTTCCATATAATATTCGAGGGTCTCGTCTTCTAATTGTTGGATTTTAGAGATGTCATTACGAGACTCTCTGGTCTTGCACTAGTCTTGGTACTTATTAAGAAATATGTCTTTCATGGCTTCCCAAGACCTAATACTGGATTCTCCCAACCCCATGAACCATCTTAGTGCAGAGTCTTTGAGGGTGGCAAAAAAGAGTTTTAGTTTCTGGGCATCTGGTACGTAGTTGTAGCTCCTACACAGGATGTCAAATTCAAATAGGAAAGTTTCTAGATCTTCACTGTTTTTAACGTAAAAGGTAGGTAGTGCTGAGAGAGGAATATTCTTCATGTTGACATTTGGAGTGGTGTCCAAAATTGGAAACCCGAATGTAGTTTTGATTTGGTTTCCAGTTTCTTCTTCCTCCCCATGTATTACATTGTTATGGTCCAACTGATCATCCATATTGGCTTGGTTTCCAAAAATAGAGTACCTAGGTGGTTTTATCTTTGAAGAAAACAAGGTTCCCCTTTGATGGAAAGGTCTTCCAATGGATTGGATGTCTGGGACTTTACTCGAGACGGTTGAGACTATTGGTGCCAAAGTTTGTGTCAATTTGAGATATCATTACATTGGATGAGCTACCAAACAAAATATTCACCTGTTCAGGGTCTATGATGTCCTTAAAATTAGGGTCCCCTGGTGGTGGTGTAAAATAAAAGGTTGTATTGTTTGGTTCTGCGGAAGGCTCGAGTGGTATTGCCTCCTTTCCTAATATGATTGATGCTTCAATTTCTTGTTCTATAGTTCTCCCTGTGTTAGTCTCTTCAGATACTATTTTATCTCTTTCAGTTGAGCTAACTTCTGTTTTTCGGTATCGATCTATTGATTTTGTAAGCGGAATGTTCCTTCCCCTAAAGAGATCGGAAGGAACTTTGGTTGAAAGGTTTGATTTTGATTTAATGTATCTACCTTGTGGGTCTCTAGGCCTATTCATGAAAGAAAGAAAAAACAAAAGAAAAATCTACCATTTGGTTTCTAGGTCTATTCATGAAAGAAAACAAAAACAAAAAGGAAAAACTACCATTGGGTTTGGGGGAACCTGCTATAGCCGATTCACAGGTTCTTACCTCTCGTCTTAAAGCTCCCCTTCCACCAAGCTAATGCTAAGGTCTAAGGATGATCTATTTCCTAACTACTTCTTACCTTGAGAAAACTCCCCGACAACAACGCCAAAAATGATGGGTGTTGTATATGCACTAAAAACACAGTAAAAACCCTCAATTAAATTGTCAACCCGAGGGGTAAGTAAACTTAGAGTTGTAGCAAAATATATGCCAAAGGTAGAAGGGCTAGTAGGAGTATATTCTAACTAATGAAGGTAGCTATCTAAGGCTAATCTACTCGAGAAAAACTGTCTAATGAGCAAATCCTACTAAGCAACTTGAAACTAGGTAACCTAAGTACTTTTGGGCCAGAGGTTGATGGATAGTTCTTTAAGAAAGCAAGTAAAAACCCTACTTGAAGAAAACTAGTTCATAACAATAAGCAAAAGCAACTATTTAAGCATAATAAGAAAATGACAAAAGCAAACTATTTTAACTTGCCAACCTATATTCAATGAGTAACTACCCTATGAAAGCAAGTAAATAAACAAGAAAGCAAAGACACCTAACTAACCTACTAAAGCAAGTAAAGAAGTAAGCAAAGACAACTATCTAACCTATTTAGGAAATAGACAAATAAGAAAAGACAACTAACTAACCCACTAAAGAAAATAGACAAGCAAGTAAAAACAACTAACTACTGCAAGCAATCAAATTAAAACTTCTCATTGAACAACTATCTAGCCTAAGAGGCAAATGGACTAAATTCTTAATTCAAAACTATTTCTAATTCATGAAAGGAAATCTATTTAATTGAAATAAAGAAGATCTACCAACTAATTCTTAATCTATGATAAGAAAAATACTATCTAATCTATCAAAGAAAAGTCTATCTATCCTACAACAACAATAAAACTATTTTCTAAGCTATGAAAGCAAGAAATCTATCTCTTCTGATCTATGAAAGCAAGAAAATTATCCTTTTAACCTATGAAAGAAAGAAAACTATCTTTAATCTATGAAAAACTCAAATATAATGCCGGTAGTCATGTGAATGTCTTAGGTGTCGGATGATATCTTGATGGCCCTTGACAACAAAGGAAAATTCAAGCGGTATAAGATCAACACTAATCTTTGTGGCAAAGTGAAAGGTATGGATTAAACAATCCAATGAGAATTCATCCATGACAAAACAATGCTAGATACCCTGCATATTCATATATTAACCATCAACAACATAACGAGATCATCATCATACTTCTATAGTATGTAAGCAAACTTCATAATTAAATTCAACCATTAACTAAGAATTATAATTGCAATTTAACTCTAGGAAAGAAATTACATAAATGAAACTATGGTATATCTATTCTAACAATTCAAACTGCAACAATCAAATGCTTATGAACATAAATTAAACTATGATATTGAAAAGTAAACTAACAACTACATTAACCAACAACTAATTAAACAAGATCTATATAAAAAATGAGATAAGCAAGCTATAATTAAAAACTGGAATTAATTCTATCCATCCATCAAATCCTTGTCGAAGAGGACCCAAATAAAAACTATGTTCTATTCTAATTAAAACTCTATTTTAAACTCGACTATAAAATCATAAATCAAAGCATAATCTAACATCTAATTGCACATGGGGTTAGTCTAGGGACTTGCAAGTCCATTCCTAATTTACAAGATCAATGCATGCTAACACAATCCTTCATTCTATATTGCAAAAGAGAATTAAAAGCAATTAAATTATAACATCAAACTAATTAACACAAAAAATGCATGTACAAAAAATAAAGAGAAAAATTAAATCATGAAATGCATAAACAAACACGAAGACAGTTACCAGACTATTGGTGGCCCCCTCAACAAGTCATGGTCACTTTGTAAAAGCACACCACAAGCTCAACAAGATGAATTCACCATAAAAACTCAAAAACACATTTCTTATGTAATCTGGCAATGTAAAATAGTAAAATAGAGTAAAAACGAGTTTGTCTCCAATACACTGGTTCTTCTACTTGGTTAACAATCATCTGACCATCCTAGTGGTATTTATAATCTTATAGACCAAGTGTTCGACCACACGAGGTTTGAACCACTTCTAAATTCAGAAAATTACAATAAATGATGCCCTAACTGATTAAACAGAGCGAGCCAATAATCGCCCTTTTGAACAACTAGAAATGAGTTGTCAGAATTCTAGTAGCTAGAGGGGGCAGGCATGAACAAAATCCACGTTCCTGCTTCTCCCATCACTGGTCTCCAATACCATAACCGCCAATTCGACCTCCATTTTTGTGCAATACACAGTGCTGGACAGAGTGTCGTATCAAGTGTCAGAACAAAAACTGGAAGGAGTGCCAGATCAAGTGTCGGAAGCAGAAACATGGTGTGTTTTTTCCCTGTAACATTAGAAAAACATGAATTAGATCTTGGTAATCATAAAACATGATGAATTATCCTCAATATAGCCATTAAACATGAATTACATGTACCTAGTGTCGATCATACCGTTTTATCATGCAATTCTTCAAAAAAATCCTTTAAAATATGAAAAACACATATGTACATGCGACAAAAGTGTATAATAATCATCATAAAAGTGATCATATCTCGGGCCCAACAACCGATATATATGTTTTTGATTTTAGAAGGGGTTTGAGAGATGCCAATTGTGATGGTAGGGGAAATGTTCCCCATGTTTCCTTCAGCGTATATACCATGTGTTTCTAACAAAACCACGACGTGACCAACCATATCAGTCATGGAGGACCTAAACTCATCCTGTTCAATCCTCTCAAGGTTTGGGAGAAAATAAGATCTATGATGAAGGTCATCCCAAGGCCTATCAAGACCCGACATGGCCTCTAAGATGGCTTCATCTGATGGTAAAGTATCTTCGAGGCATTCATGTGAAATAGATGAGTGTGCAACCCATATGGGCTCTAAGGCGGGATCCACCTCTTCCGTCCGTAAGGAGTAAGGCTCTGGGTCTACAATAGATTCTTGTCTAGCCTGATACACAATCTCTACTGCAGACAATGACATCACCATCCTGATATGTGAATGACCTTTGTACGATGTGGCTAGAGAAGGTAGGGTCCATGAGTCATTAAGATATGAAGTACATAATTGAACGAACCTTAATGATGATGAAGACACATCATAGATGGTATTAATGTATGACATTGTTGTTGATTAATTTAAAATTCCCATCAAGGAGGAATACATTCCGACAACAATGTTCTCATTTTCCTGCTAAGAATTATAGATAATGAGGAATGAAGGTCCCATTGATGTAGATGAACTAGGGTGAAAAAAATACAATTGGTCGATCATTACAATCTTCCCTTCATGAGGAAAGCATAAACCGTGGAATATAGATGACATATTGGTTGTCATAGCGTATGTCCAATTATGTCCCAGTAAAATATTGTAGTCGAGGGGTGCATCAACCACCTCGACCTCCACAGTCTTACCACCTAACATGATGTGGAAAGTGGGAAGGATACCATAGGGTCTAAAAGAACGTTCATCGAATGCAATTAACATGGTCATATATTGAGAAAGTGGCAGAGATCCAATGGATTTCCAACAAGATAGAGACATCATAGATGTCAAATCACCTTCATAAATTACAATACGTTTTGTTAGCACTCCGTAAATCTATTTGGATGATAAATAGATGATGGAGGTAACTTTTTCAACCAAATTTGAGACCCGAAACTAGCCCTTCATATCTAGAGAGGGCTCTCTCAGAAATGGCCCAGTCTCTGCACAGTATATGACTTTGCAAACAATAGCTATATTTAACACCGATGATAAAATGTTTCTGGTTATATTGGCGCAAAAGAGTAAAACTCAGGCTATGGGGTCGATTCGAGGAAGAGATGAAACAAATGAATCAGTGACTGGATTCGAGAGGAGAAGGCTAGGCAAGCAACAACCTTCAGTGTAAATCATAATGTGTGGCGGGAGAAAAACACAGAAAGTAACTCAAGAGCATCGTTGTGGATGAATTCTGAGTTAGCTTGAGAGGAAAATGTTTTGTCTAAGTTGTGCGAACAAGGGGCGCTATACAACAAATCCACAGGTTTGAAAATTTGTTCTGAAATAGATAGTATGAGATATGAAATAAAAGGTATCAGGAAACACATACACAAATAAAGAGACACAATACATCCGACTATCACAACTAGAATCTTTTCATCAAATCACAAGACCTTTGCATTAAATTTCGATCAAAAACTTAGATTACATACCATAACAATCATTTTCTCAAAATTTCCAACCTCCCCGTTTTACATAAAAATGAACCCCATATATAGAAAACTAATGTCACCCTTGGCTTCCAAGGTCGAACTATTCTCTCCTAGAATCATGGATTCAGTTTCTTTGAAAGAGAACAATAACTTCAACGGATTTACTAAAAATAGGAAATCCAACTTTGCCAAATCATAATCGTAATTGAAATATTCTTTACAATCAATGATCAACATTCGACCCTATGGTTTTTATAAGTCATCATTTTCACTGCTGGACACTCTGTCATCCATGCACAACAAGTTTTCTACGCAATAGTAACCTACAACAAAAAACACAACAGAATGCGTAGTAAACTGGGAAAACAGGCGTTAAATATGACGTCGTATATCACAGATAAAAAAATTATTTTTTGAAACTAAGAGATTTTTTTGTAGTTAATCTTGTTATAAAGAAAAACCTCTCTCGGTTCCTTGGAATTCATCTCCATATGGCCTGAATACATGTCGCCAAAACATGTCTCAGATAGGAAATCATGAAAGATGAAAAATAGGGCTCAAATATTCGTTCGAATATCCCAATCTGTGACACATTTTGAAAATATGAGAGAGGTTTTTATTATTTGGCTTGTATTAGACAAAAAACTCTCAGGGATTTTCAAAATTCCTCTTTAGTTGGTCATAAATTAATCTTGAATTTGACCACTAAACCAATAATTTGCACAACACAACCTATAGCATGTATGCAGGAAAATCCTCTGCGTGAAAGCATCCTATGCATGACAACATCCCACTGTGCGATGAAATACACTATGTGAAAACATCGTATGTGTAACAGAATCCCACTGCACGACGAAAACCACTGTGTCAAAGCATCTTATGCACGACAACATCCCACTGCGTGACGAAATACTTTGCGCGATAGCATCCCACTGTGCAACGAAATCCACTGTGTGATAACATCCTATGCACGATGAAATCCAGTGCGCAACAGAATCCTTAGTGTGATAAAGTGCTTTGTGCAGTGCGTAACAAATTGTGTAGTGTGCAATTTCAAATGAAAATGGAAATAATAAATGAAAACCTTCCTTTTGAAACTGACCCTTGGATATGTTAGATGAATCTAGGCATAAAAACAATATGGGTGCTAACAAGCATGACTTTGCAAAATTGTTGACAAACCTCTAACCTTAGCCATGAAAATCATGGTGCTAACAGTTGGCTCCAATGAGGATGTTATCCTCTCTGTGAGGTAGAAAATAACAATAGACTAGGTGCCAATCCATTGGGCTTCTCCCAAAATCAACTTTCCAACTGTAACTTGTAACCTTCATCCACTGAAAACCCAAAACTGTATATGCTCCAAACTGAAATTTGAATCTAAGCTAAAAATGAAAACTCTGGATTGCTAAAAGAAATTCTAGTAGTACCGAGCTTATTCACACTCCTACCTACCCTAACTATTGTAAAGGATGCTAATCAAGTGAAATCAAAATGCCAATGTAACCATGCAAGCACTTTTTCCACTTTTTGCTTTCTTTGCACATGCTTGCTCCAAAGCCTCTTTACTGATAAGCCATTCAAAAATTTATCTATAAATTCAAATCTCAAAAAATTAAAAACATTGGGAGTGTTTGTTGCCTCCACCAAAAATTCAAATGGATCCTCTAAAACATGCACAAAACAACAACCATGTTTCGTCCCTTCCACTGCATTCTCATTTTTATTTGATTTAACCTGTTGATTGTCACCAAGAGGATGAAAAATCTGTTGAGACTGCTAGAAATAACAATCTTTTGAATCAAAAGGAAGTGCTAGCTGAAATGAAACCCTTGGTGGAAATAAATCCATATCTACCATTGACGTTGATTGACCATCATCTTTATTTCCAAGCTGGTAGTTGAGCATAGACTATAAATCCTAACTGAAATAACCTTCCATGTAATCAACAACATGGTCATTAAATGCATGAGAAGGTTGTTGGTCTTCCTCACTGATAACAATTTGCTCAACCAACCTGTTTTACATAAAAATGATCCCCATATATAGAAAACTAATGTCACCCTTGGCTTCCAGGGTCGAATTGTTCTCTCCTAGAATCATGGACTCGGTTTATTTGAAAGAGAACAATAATTTCAACGAATTTACTAAAAATAGGAAATCCGACTTTGCCAAATCATAATCGTAACCGAGATATTCTTTACAATCAGTGATCATGATCAAAATTCGACCCTATGGTTGTGATAAGTCATCATTTTCATTGGTGGACACTCTGTCATCCATGTACAACAAGTCTACTATGCAATAGTAACCTACAACAAAAAACGTAGTAGAATGTGCAACAAACTAGGAAAATAGGCGTTAAAGATGACATTGTATCTCACTAATAAAAAACGATTTTTAGAAACTAAGAGAGGTATTTGTGTTTGATCTCGTTATAAAGAAAAACCTCTCTCGGTTTCTTTAAATTAATCTCCAGATGGCCACAATACGTGTCACAAAAACATGTCTCGAACATGAAATCGTGAAAGCTAAAAAATAGGGCTCAAAGATTTGTTCGAATCTCCCAATCCGTGACACATTTTGCAAATATGAGAGAGATTTTTATTACTTGTCTTGTCCTATACAAAAAAATCTTAGGGATTGATCCTGTTGGTCATAAAGTTATCTTGAATTTGACCACTAAACCAATAATTTGTGCAGCGCAACCTGTAGCATGTGCACAGGAAAATCCTCTACGTGAAAGAATCCTATGCGACAGCATCCCACTGTGCGAAAGAATCCTATGATCGAAAAAATTCCATTGCGCGACGAAATCCACTACACGATAACATCGTTTGCGCGATGAAATCCAATGCGCGACATAATCCTTTGCGTGGTAAAGCACTTTGCTCAGCGCGTAGCAAATTTTACAACGCGCAATTGCAAATGTAAATGGAAATAATAAATGAAAATGTTCCTTTTGAAACTGACCCTTGGAGATGTTAGATGATGCCAGGTAAAAGCAATATGGGTGCTAACAAGCATGCCTTTGTAAAATTGTTGACAAACCTCTAACCTTAGCCATGGAAATCATGGTGCTAACACGTTTGATGATACTATTCACACCCTCCACATGGATTTGAAAGGCCACATGGTAAGGTAAGAGAGGCTTGACATCCACGACATAAAACTTGATAACTTTTGAGCCAATGGGGTCTAGAGTTCCCAATGAATATAACAAGGAATTCCTATGTGTTGGACATGTCTGCAGTACCAACAAAGATGACATCACGCATGACGTTTGGCCCAAATCCTTGACAATCAAGTAATTTTGGGAGGCTCTGGCATTAGTATTTTGAGATGAGTGCTTAAGGAATCCTTTCAGAACACAAGGTAAAGGTTCATGCTTATCAATCTAAAAATGTGTTTCCAGCAGAGGAGGCTCTGGACCTAAAACATGTTGCGAAGAACCATAATCTTGAGTCCTAGTGGCTACACTAATCTCAGATCAAACCATATTGACGCATTGATGGATGCCATCAAGCACCAAGGGATTTTGACCTCCACTCGACGTATTTACGGTGATGGAGACTCCTAAGGTCATATTTTGATTATGTGGAAACAAATTATCCAACACAACAGGATGTTGTGCTATGAGCCTCGAGGCTTCCTCCATTTTGGGGCATAAGTGGGCGAGGTAATCCTCTTTACAAAGTTTAAATGGAAACTTGACCTTAATATTTTATTTCTTTCCCTCACCAACATTATTATTAGATTTATCATTAATATTGTCATCCTTGCTTTTATTATTGTTATTATTATTACCACCCTTGCAATTATTATTACGATTTTTCTTCTTGTTCCCTCCAGGTTGTTGGTTACCTTTTGCATTCGTCGACTACACATAATGTACATTCATCGACTAGGTGGATGAGGAAAAAGTTGTAGCTTTTTCTATTGCATATTGGTTAAGAGACAAATCTTTCAGTTGGTTTGTCACCTAGTCTGCATACTTGTATTTCATGGAGCCTATGATGCCATTGGCATGAGGCCCGAGATTTTGTCTAGGATCATGATTCGAGCATCGTGCGTCAGGAATAATTTCATAGAGAATATATAAGATCCAATTTTTGGTATTTAAAGATGGCCTCTTCCTCAAATGTCAGTCTGGATGTAGAAACATCCTTTGAAATGTAAGGAAATAGGGATTTGAGGAACCATTCCAACAAAAAATTTGGAGAAATGTAAGCTTTATTCAACGGCTTCCTTCTATGCTACTCTTGAATATGATATGAGATGTGAGTGGATATATCTTGATGAAAAGATGACAAAATTTCTATGTCGACATCGTAAAGAAATGACAATTGGAATTGGTTGAGAAAAACCAAGACCAACTCATTGAAAGTTTGGTAAGTTCCCCTAGGTAACTTTCTGTACCATTTCACGACAACCCCATAAGGGTGTGTTGAAAAAATCTCAAGCGAATAAAATCATCATTAAGGGAGTTGGACGAGCACCATCTATGAAAGGTAGTCACATGATTATCTGCATCCTCGCCACTCTTACCCTCAAACTTTAGAATGTCATAGGGTATCTTGGTAGGGATGGGGGGCCATGACATATCATGATGCACTGGGTCGCCCATTAATATTGACAGGTTTGGAAAATTTATCGTGGCCAGAAAAGGGAGCAGTGGTGGTAGCGTCTAGGACCATGCTACCAATAAATATTGTATTTGAGAGATCGCAGGCCAAGAAGGGTTCTGGTATACACCATATCCTTGTATGGTAGGGTAGTACCCTCCTCCAAACTGATTCATAAATGGTTGTAAGGGAATCATCACTGAGGAGGCCACTTGCGAGGATAAAGTAACATGATATGGATTACTCAAGTGAGGGTATATATTTCCCCCATATGAATAAACTCTGTGAGGGGTTTTCCCATACTATAAAATTGACTCCCCACCTGATGGAACACTATATGTTAGAGGAAGGTTTTCCATAATAAAAGTGTCCATAGGAACCATCATTGTGGAAGAAGGATGGATAGATTGGATATAATAAGTAGAAGGACTTCCCATTTGTGCAATCCACCCTTGAGAATTATAACTAGGATTGGGTATGAAGGAATGAGGATTCCAACCTCCTATTGTGGGAGTTGGTTTAGGGATATGACCTCCACCAAACAATAAACAAGTATAAGATGGCATCGTGCCCCCATAACCAAAACTAGGATTTACATTAGACATCAAAACAAAGTATGACACGTGAGATGTAATATCTAGCTTATGAAAAGAGAAAGGATTATATTCCTAAGGAATCAACTGAGTACTATGATTAGGCATACCTCTCAGAAATACAAAAGGATTTATCCCCATGGACTCTGCAGAGACCATGGGTTGGGTAGCATTAAGTGAGGGAGTATTCAAAATCCAAACAACTGATGATGAGAGAGTCGAGGGGACTTCACTAACCATAACAGAGGCTTGAGTTAAAGGGATTCTTGACACATTCATATTTGAATCATTACTCATGGGAGGATGCTCATACACTTAAGTGACAGAGATGTATGTACCATGTTTATTAACTCTACACCTTTTAGGAGGTGGCTTCTGTAACAAATCAAAATATGGTACTTGAATCAGACAATGATGAGACCGACGTGGAGGATGGTATTTCTACACGATGACTTAGAACTCGCAATGTAAAAAAAATCCTAAGGCCACCTAATAAGCAAAGAACACACTCCTAAATAAAACCAAAGGTTAATGCACATAAATGAGATATGATGGTTGAAGGGACCTCCCGAACTAAAGAAGGTATGCCTCTCCTAGGAGGGGATGAGACTCCTGAACAATAGAGTGGAGGTAACTGAATTATTTATAAGGACCCTCATGGGATTCACAACAAAATCGATCATGTCCCTTCGAAGAGAAAACCCTCCATAAATTATGTGTGTTGTCGGATCCTTATCTGATAGAGGGTACCTACAGAATAACCCATACAAGCAACCTGTGTAGATACCTAGGTCAAGCAAAAATGGTCACCATGGTATAACCAATTCTTGGGAGAGAATTCATAGGTCTAGTCCACTATATGGGAAGGTAGCAAAGCCTGAAGTCTCGAAAGAACCGCCTCTCACATAGGTAAAGGCACTAGAGAAACCCCCATACAGGAATAGAACCCTAAAAATATATTTGATACTAGGAAGGTATTAAAGGGTTTTCTCTGCAACCAAATTCGTGAGACCCCATGCTTAACTCTAGTGTCAGCAGAGCCTCCCGAGGAAACCAATTATACAATGGGTTTCACCACTCCCTCGTTAAACGCATACATTGAGTTTTATAGCCTTAGAGAAGTTTACTTGGAAAATCCTATTACAAGGCCCTAGATTGTAAGCTTGTTTGTGTACTCTGAAAAATAAAATTGTTTCTAATCAATTTTAATTTTTCAGCATTAATTTTAGTGGCTTCTTGTTACTCAAGAGGTGAGATGATGAAACTAATGGTTGTTGGAAATGTGTAACAGTTAGCATATGCTTGTCATTGATGGCAAGTACAACAGTGAAGATGATAGGCAAACAGAAGACAAAGGAAATTAAGCTCAGGAGGAATAGCAGTCTTATATGCGCAAGAAGTATAGGAAAGAGACCGAGAACCGTCGGATCTCACTCGGAAATCCCGACAGCTGTTGGATCGGGAGAAGCTGCGCATATGTAAAGTGCAGGAGTTAAGCGCAGAAAAGAAGTGATCTAAGCCGTCAGATTGGAAGAAAACCTCGACAGTTGTCAGATATGCAGAAGCTGCGAGGGAGATAAGCCATCGGAGAATCGGGGATCGCGATTTCAAAATGAAAAGAACTCATGACAACGAAAACTCCGATTTCGCGATGTGCGAGTTCGCGATTTGATCGCAGCCATAAAAACATGCATGAGATATGAACCATCGATCCAACACATGTCAACAGATCACGTCAGCAAAGTGACACGTGGCACAACCAGGGAGTGACAAGTGTCAGACTGATTCAAGCAATTGAGGCACATGTGGGTAACGAATCAGGGTGACACGTGGAAGAAGTTAACACGTGTCAAAACCATGAGTGACGTCAGTAGAGGAACGGAGTTTCGGGGATCGGGACTTTGATATGTAAAGAACACATGGCAACAGAAACTCCGAAATCGCGAAACGCGATATTGTGATTTAATCACAACCGTTTGAGTCAAGATCGCATTTGGACCGTTTGTTAGCGAAGACACGTGTCGCACGATCGTCCGTATCGGAGATCTGAGACACTAGGCATCGTCACTTGCAGGTCTTGAAACCCCGAAAAGATCAGAGCCATCCATATGGAAGGACGTGTGGCAAAGGATAGGGCACCGTCGGCACTGTATACATCGGGAAATCAGAGATCTCGATGACAAGAGATTTGTGTATTTTGAAATCGCGATCCGCGAAACCCCGATAAGTGGGGAACAACTGTCAGCATAGCAGAGAAGGAGGACAGAGGCATCACAAACCGCGTAGCTCCGATGGGGTAAGGTTGTGGTCACGATATGACGGTCATGTGGACCAGGGCTCAGCCAGGAGGGCTGAAGTGCATCGCAAATCAGGAAATCACGAATCCCGTGGACATAATTTTTA
>SNQJ01S0218236.1:1080-15319 GCA_010110895.2 Picea sitchensis | reverse complement strand
GGTTTATCTAAAAGTGATGATTGGTAAACTTTAAGATTGTTTTCATTTTATGTCTTGTTTATCCTATCATTTATATTCAAAGAGCACTGCTACTTCCTGTTTGCAAAAAGCTTGTGGAAAATCTGGTGCGGGTTTCCTCCCATCGAACAGCTGAATCAGATACTTTGCATGGAACAAATTGGAAAGCGTTATTACAGGTTAGTTTATTAGTGTTATTTAAGTAGTTTAGATAGATATATATAGTTCATATTTATAGTTAGGATTATTATTTTAATTGCTTAGCATAGGTAGTAGTCATTTCATTTATGTCTCATAAAAATTATAAGAAAAAAAAAACAATAACTTTGTTGTCATAGGGCAGTTAACAAATGATTTTTGCAGGTTTTCGATTTAAAATCTGTAATCTGTAAATACTGTGCATTTGTGATTGATATATAATTGTAACGATAGCCGAACATTTAAATAAGTAGGATTTTTGTTTTATGATATTAGTAAGTAAACTGTATATATGCTTTAGAATTGTATATAGTTTTGCTGTAGCTGCTTTTCTCACTTAGATTAGTTTTTCTTAGTTTAGTTTTTCTTTCGTTTTCCTAGGACTTAGATCAGCCAATGGAGCCGCTAAACCCGTCAGGGTAGATCATCCCAAACAGCTTGGCTTATTTAGACAACCCCGGACCGGATTCACCCCTCTAGTTGACGAGCGTTCAATTTCGCCTGTCAACAAATGGCGCTAGAAGGAGGGCCTGAAAATTATTAATGGCACAAGATGGTCATAAGACTCCTCCACCACCTAACTGCTCGCCTATAGTGACAATAAGTCATTCAAACAACAACTTCGTCCCTCAAACAACAACCACATCAAACGACGATCTACGGATCACAGTTGAACCAGTAACCCCAAATCCTACAGGTGGTGACGTACAAGAGATTGTCCACCAATCTCTCTTAAGAACGCATAGTGCCTTCACTCGTTTAAGGAAACCAAATCGGCCTTTGGACCAACCTTTAGATTTCTCTGATATCAGAGAACAACTTGGAGGCACTAACCTCACTTTAAATCCTACAGATCCAATCCTCACTCCTGCTTCAGGAGGATCTAAAATACCACCCTCACCACCTCCATCACCTCTTTCTTCTTCTGGAGAAGACTCTTCTGACGAAGGCAGTTCCCCTTCTCAGCCTTCCACACTGCCTACACCAATGGCCAACCAAAACAATCCTGCCAAACCCTGGCTTGACCATGATGCAGTAGCTGTACCTGGGCCTCAGCATGCCTTACCCGACATCTGGAGAAGTGGCTTCCAAAGTTTGACACTGACTCTAAACAGATCGCCGAAGATCACATTAAAAAGTTTATGTTATCCATTAGAATCCGTAATGTAGAGAATGAAGACATAGTTTGTAGGTTGTTCCCCTACACTTTCGAGGGCAATGCCTCTACTTGGTACTTTGCCCAACAACCCCATACCATTGTGTCTTGGGAGAAGCTCGAATCCTACTTTATTGAGAAGTTCGGAGATGATAAGTCTCCAGAAGTCCTAGTCATGGAGATTTCTAGTTTAAAAATGAACCCCAAAGAGAAAATCAAAGACTTTAACCAAAGACTATTAACACTTAAGAACCGAATCCCTACGGACTCGATGCCTGTCGAGAATCTTATCATAGCATACTATAGTAAAGCCTTGCATCAAAGTATAGCCATTTGGGTAAAACGATCTAAGAAAGCCACGTTGCTAGAGGCCTTCGAAGAGGCCAGCCAAATTGAAAAAGACATCCTTAGTTTAAAGGACACTACTAGCAATGAAACAGAAACTAGTTCGTCTTCCAAAAAGAAGATTGAAATCCTCCCTAGACCTGCTCAAAATAAAACACAACCTGAAAGCTTGGATTTAGAAAACTTAACTAAAGTCATTCAAAAACTATCAAATCAAGTTATATATTTGAAAAGGACGGTCGAAGAAGCTTCTTCGAGCAAAGGGAATTACAAACCCCCATTCAGGAAGCTTTTTCCCACCAACCGACCTAACCCAAATACCGAGGGCCTAAATCTAGAAAGTCTACAATTCACCCTTCAAACAATTCTAGAAGTCCAGGATAACTTGATGCCCCCTGAGATCCCTGAAGAAGTAGTTGAACAAGAGACAGTTCAAGAAGAAGAATCTTCTCCAAACATTTTTGGACACTTCTCGGATATCATTTTTCAAGCTAACTTCAAGACAGTACATCCCTACAATACTAGGAGTAAGACAACAAACAAACCTTCTTCCGAAAACACTATGACTTTGCCTCCTAAACAATCTAATCCAGTTGAGACTAAACAGAGTCATGTAAACCCCAACTTAGATTATGATTTAGTTGAAGATCTAAAAAAGTTAAGGGCTAACATTTATGAATTATTAAAATTTTTGTTTCTGCTACAAAAAATGTTACAGAATATCGCAGAGAATAGCAAAAATGGTAATTCAAGCAGTAACAAGGTTGTTTAGAACAAATTTCCTCAGAAGACTTCCGCTAAAAGAAACTCTAATCCTCACGATAGGGGAAGCCTTCCTGTAAATAATGTAACAAATTTAGATAAATTAACTTTAGAAACTGCAAGTAAGAAGCCACAAGCTTCCACCCTTAATACTCGCAGAAATGTACCTCCATTTTTGTTAACTTTCGAAATCTTTAATAGAAACATGAACAATTGTATGGTAGATTCAGGAGCGTCATCCAATGTGATGCCTTGGTCTGTGTGTCAGAATATTAATGCTGAAGTTGAACCATCCACTTTAAAAATCATTCAACTTTATCGAACTATTGTTAAAGTCATAGGAGAATTAAGAAATGTGCTTATAAGATTATCGTCTAACCCCAAAGTTCATCAAGTGATTGATATTATTGTTGTGGATATTCCAGAAGTTTATGGTTTGTTTCTAAGCAGAGACTGGTCAGAGCAGCTACACGGCTATTTCGCGACAGATTGGTCTCACCTGTGGCTGCCCGAGAACGACAAGCCCAACAAAATCAAGATAAATCGTGAGCGCTACCTAAAGTTCACAGTCACAAATTTAAATGATCCCAATGAACCATTTGCACCTTCTACCGATTCACCTGAAATACAAGGGATGGATACTTTTTTCGGCAACTTCATGGCCGAGACTTCAGCTGTCACCAACCCTGAACAACAGTCCGAGATTGTAGCATATGTGCAGCCAGGAGCTTCTACACAATGGTCTCATGCACCCGATAAAAATCAAATATGGTATATTTACTTTGACAAGTCAAAGTCCAAAGAAGGAGCTCGTGTTGGTTGCATTATTATTGATCTAGCAGGTAACAAAACCCTGATTGCATGGAGGATAGAATTTGAGTGTACTAATAACACAACAGAATATGAGGCTTTATTGCAGGGCCTCAGAAAAGCTTTAGATATGAACATTCAAAATTTGACTGTCTTTGGCGATTCGAAAATCGTGGTTAGACAGGTAAGAGATTCTATCCACTGTCTGTCTCTGTATCTTAAAAGCTACCAATCCGAGGTATGGAATTTAATGAATAAGTTTTCCGCTTTCAATATAAATTCTATTCCTATATTCAATAATTCTAAAGCTGATCTATTAGCTAATGTAGCTTCCAAAATCTTTCCTACAAAAGGCTTATCTCCGAATGCATTCTCCATCGAACTGTTGTTCAGGCCATCCATTCCTGACAACATCACGAATTGGAGAGTCTTCAACGACGATCAACAGATTATTAGCTTCCTGCATATGGAAGAAACTTTCCAAGGCGTCGTAATAGACGAATGCACTCATGATGACAATCTGCGCGATTTCACGGTAATACCAGATCCGAGATCTCTTGAAACTTCATCGGACATGGTAATTTCGATCCCTAAATCTGTAGTTAGATTAGAAAATTTTTACAATCTTCAAGATAAATTCAAAAAATCGATCAACTGTAAAACCAATAGTAACTCGTTATCATATGAAAAAGTAAACTTGGGAACTAATGACAATCCACGGTGCATTAATTTAGGGGTGGGGTGTTCTGAACAAGAAAAAGCCGCATTTATTAAATTGTTTAAGGAATTCAAAGATGTTTTTGCGTGGACGTATGATGACCTTAAAACCTTCGACCCTAACATCATACAACACGTCATTCCTATGAAACCCCAAACCTTTCCCTTTCAACAAAAGTTGAGAAAAATGCACCCTAAACTCGAACCGACCGTCAAAAAAGAATTAAATAAACTCTTAAATGCTAAGATAATTTTTCCAGTTAGGCACACTCAATGAAATCTTTTGACCTTAAAATGTCCTTTATTCAGATCTGGAACTTCTTGGCAGGATACAGATATCAGAGTGGGTTAAATGGCAACCCTATCGAGGCTATGGACGCCTGCTGGCAATAGTGGCTCTGTTAACAGTATTGAAGAGTTTATCTTTAATATTGTGGCTCGCTTGTCTTAAGATTGTTATCAGTTGTCATCCTTTGAGCACTGCTGGAATATTTGATTAATGATGATGTTTAAAAAAAAATTTGGTGGTTTTTGAGTTAAAATTATTCTCATTATCATAATCTGAATTTGTTCTTTGGCAAAGATAACTGCTTCTACCAGTGTGTCACCATTGTTGGCAGCCATTTCACATTTTTATCCTATTCTTATAAGCTGCCTACACAAGTGTTTTGGAACCCTTGATTCTCATCACAATCTTTTGAATAAAAACAACTTGATTATTTTGCGCATTCGCACACCTGCCTTTTGTTTTTGTTTTCACGACTGTAAGCGTGAAAACCATTGAGTTCGAATTCATGTCGATGGAATTAAAATCGTCACTGGATTATTATGGTTACTCTTGTTTATATGGTCATCTCACCTCTAACTCAATGATGGTCACACAGTTGGCGAGACACCAAATTTTTACCCACTTTGCACTTTCTGTTAATATGACTTCATTTTATTAATTTGTGATGCAATGGTGTTCTAATGATTGCGATTGAGTCCTTGATACAATGGTGGTTTGATGTTCTATTGTCTTTTATCGAATCCTTAGGTGCAATGGTTTCATGAAAACACATTGACATAGTGGTTAAACCCTTGGTGCAATCATTTCATACAACGCATAAGTTTTATGATCGAACCCTTGGTGCTGATTTCGAAATATTGTTTTGAATCATACTATTGTTTGTGCAAGTATTCGGATCAAATTATCATGGTTTTCAATATTTTTTGGTTTGGCATATCGTGTACATTGCTTTTAACACACACCAATAGTGATTCGAATCACCATAGCACCGTCGATTGTACATTTCGATATGAATGTTTTGCATGTTTTGTTTCATTCCACCACCCTCACACACTTAGACATTAATGCCTGCCTTGTATCTCGAGTTACCTTTGTTGGTTTTCGGGGAAGCCTGTGAGTGTTTGGTCCTGCGTATACCCTGTCCAAACCCCTGCCCGTTTACCCTACTCACTGTGTGCCCGCTCCTATGGCACCTGTAGTGTGCATAGAACCTAATGGCATCCAGACACTGCTACTATTTGACAATGCTCGTAAAGACCTGAAGAATAATGGTTGGATAGTTTATATCCAAAAGTTTGAGGGTTTTAACCTTATGGTCACCCAACAGTTTTCCCTTACGTTTGACGGATTCCGGGCTAAGGTTGGAGACATCCAGCTTGAACTGGACAAAGAATTTCTCAGTTCAGCCACGGGTTTACCAGCTAAAGGACAGAGGTGGTTTAAGAATTCAAAATTCGATGAGGTGATGTGGCCGCTTATGTTCCCATCAAGGAAAATTGTTAGCTGTGATAGAGGTATGCCTATCACTGCCCTGAAGACTAGATGGCATGATCTATTAGCATTTGTTAAGCAATTCGTGACCTGCGAAGGTCGTTACGTTTTAGTGTTTATTTACCATATTCGTTTGCTAATGAATTTCATGGACTACCCTCTGAATATGCCTCACTACCTACTATGCAGCCTGTATAAAATGTCCAAAAGGTTTAAAAGGGAGAAGGCTGATTCTATCCTTTTTAATCACTGCTTGATCAAAATCATGATTGTTCATCATTTGAGCCTTAGTGGTGACTAATGGCAAGCCTTCCTATCAAGGAATGGTTTTGCCACTCCCGAATGTGTTCAAGTGGACAAGGTTGTAGTCAATGAAACCCTGGTTCAGCCTGCCGTGCCACCTCCTACCCTTCTACCCCCTGTCGAACCCTCGAATTGCCCTAACATTGACCTACCCGATACCATACCCGACCCGTGTTCTAAGGACAATACTAAGACCATTAAGACGCCTGTAAGGAATAAATATAAGGGTAGTACCAATGCAAATAGTAGGGGAAATAAGAATGCATGATGGATTTCCAGATGTGCTCGAAACAAGCCCAAGCAAAACCCTGACCAGAAGCCTATTGTCTTGAGCGAGGATTCTGACTCTGAGGTTGAACGCTTTTTGGCCGAGGAATACCCATATTCACAGGGTCTCTACTCTGTTGAAACCTACAACTATGTATCTAATCTCCCACCTTGCCTCAAGGGTAACCCTAACTTCCTGGGAATTAAGCCTCACAGTGAAACCCCTGGTAGCTTGAAAGAACCCTCACCTGTAACGTCAAGGCCCGATCAACCACCGTGTACTCAATGTGATTCTTGGCTTGACCGTTACTACGTGGATGTTCCCCTGCTACAATCTAAAATTAAATCATTAGAGGAACGGGTTACTGTATTGTCAAAAGAAAGAGACAGGCTACAAGCCAACGAGAAGAAGCAAAAGACTACGGGTTCAATTGTCTTCAGAAATGTTGAGGCTGCTACGGCCTTTGTCAACTCAAGGTTATCCTGACTGAATCGTTTCCTATAGCCCAAGTATGATTATTTCAACATCGATTTTGAATGATTTGGTTTGAATTAGTTTGCTCTGGATTTGTTCTGTTTCGTTTAAATAGATTCAAAAAACGATCCTGTTATTTTGATTTCGTTTTGAATTATGTTTGCATTGAAGATTTGTTTGCTAAAATCGAATATGGCTATGTTTTGATTGAATCGATTTAATGTGATTTTATCTCTCTTGAATTAGTATAACGATTGTGTCGGCTCTGAGTTGGTTCGATTCAGTTCTGTTTGGTTTGATTTTGAAATGATTCTGTATGTTTGAATTAGCATAGTTGTTTGTGTATGAGTTGGATTAGTATCAAATATTGGTTTGACAAATCGAATGTAATCTATTGATTAAAAAAAAACAAAAATGATTCTATTAAGTTTTGGATTGACATATTGTGTCTGTATTGAATTAGTACCAAAGATTTGTTTGATATTCGTTTATAGTCTTTTCGATTGAAATTGATTCAGAAAATATTTTTGTTGGTTTTGAATTGTCGAAACGATTATGTCTGCTTCGAATCGGTAGAAAAAAGTCGTTTGACAGATCGCATACATCCCTTTTGCCATTCGGTTAATTAAACATGATTCTGTTTGTTTCAAATTTGGCATAAAAGATTTGGTTACTTCCAGCGTTAATGATTTGCTTTGTTTTGAATTAGTAATTAAAGGTTTGTTTAATAGGTTGAATGTATTTCTGTTATCATTTGCATTAATTTAAAATGATTTTGTTGGTAAATATGACCAACTATAGAATCGTTTGATTCTCTTACCTAGTTATAAAATTTAGGTTTTTGTTAATTTTATAAATAAAACATTATCTAAACCTGTTTATTCTTGTCCACCTACATGTACATACGAATTTCAATGGGAAATTGGACATGTTGTGGCAGTTTAGAACATGTTTTTTTATATAGTTTTGGTTTTAAGTTGTTAGCCAGAGGCAGAAATAGAGATTTGGGAGATTGTTCCCAGATTTTTTCAAAATAGTTTTTGATAATTCCCACAGGGATGTTTTACCCTGTGGCCTTTATATACTCATTAATTTTTGTAAAGAACCCATCACTGTTGGGAGAACAAAGACTATGGACTTATGAGGATACAAACTAGAATGAAAGTGGATGTTTTGTAACAGCTTTAGCTTTCAATATATCAAACTTTTATTTCGAGTTTTGTTCATATCAGTTTGAAATTAAATTATCGACTACTTTAGCTATCATAATTCATTGCAGGTTGATGTGATTTGGGTTATGTATTGTCCATATATGATGTCTCTTATTTTAAGTATAGCAATTACTTTGTTTCAATTTAATGAATTAAAGGTTTATCTTCTTCGTTAAATGAATCATTTTGTACAAATCTTCGCACACAGGTTTATCTAAATGTGATGATTGGTAAACTTTAAGATTGTTGTCATTTTATGTCTTGTTTGTCCTGTCATTTATATTCAAAGAGCACTGCTGCTTCCTGTTTGCAAGAAGCTTGTGGAAAATCTGGTGTGGGTTTCCTCCCATCAAACAGCTGAATCAGATACTTTGCACGGGATAAATTGGAAAGCGTTATCACAGGTTAGCTTATTAGTGTTATTTAAGTAGTTTAGATAGATATATATAGTTCATATTTATAGTTAGGATTATTATTTTAATTGCTTAGCATAGGTAGTCGTCATTTCCTTTATGTCTCATAAAAATTATAAAAAACAATAATTTTGTTGTCATATGGCAGTTAACAAATGATTTTTGCAGGTTTTCGATTTAAAATCTGTTATTTGTAAATACTGCACATTTGTGATTGAGATATAATTGTAATGATAGATGAACATTTAAATAAGTAGGATTTTTGTTTTATGATATTAGTAAGTAAACTGTATATATGCTTTAGAATTGTATATAGTTTTGCTGTAGCTGCTTTTCTCACTTAGATTAGTTTTTCTTAGTTTAGTTTTTCTTTCGTTTTCCTAGGAATTAGATTGGCCAATGGAGCCGCTAAACCCGTCGGGGTAGATCATCCCAAACGGCTTGGGTTATTTAGACAACCCTGGACCAGATTCACCCCTCTAGTTGATGAGCGTTCAATTTCGCCCGTAAAATGGTGCTAGAAGGAGGGCCTGGAAATTATTGATGGCACGAGGTGGTCGTAAGACTTCTCCACCACCTAACTGCTCACCTATAGTGACAATAAGTCATTCAAACGACAACATCATCCCTCAAATAGAAACCACATCAAACGACGATCTACGGATCACAGTTGAACCAGTAACCCCAAATCCTACAGGTGGTGACGTACAAGAGATTGTCCGCCAATCTCTCTTAAGAACACATAGTGCCTTCGCTCATTTAAGGAAACCAAATAGGCCTTTGGACCAACCTTTAGATTTCTCTTATATTAGAGAACAACTTGGAGGCACTAACCTCACTTTAAATCCTACAGATCCAATCCTCACTCCTACTTCAGGAGGATCTGGAATACCACCCTCACCACCTCCATCACCTCCTTCTTCTTTTGGAGAAGACTCTTCTGACGAAGGCAGTTACCCTTCTCAACCTTCCACACCGCCTACACCAATGGCCAACCAGAACAATCCTGCCAGACCCTGGCTCGACCAGGATGCAGTAGTCGTACCTGGGCCTCAACATCCCTTACCCAAACATCCAGAGAAGTGGCTTCCCAAGTTTGACCCTGACTCTAAACAGATCGTTGAAGATCACACTAAAATTTTTATGTTAGCCATTAGACTCTATAATGTAGAGCATGAAGACATAGTTTGTAGGTTGTTCCCCTACACTTTCGAGGGAAATGCCACTACTTGGTACTTTGCCTAGCAACCCCATACCATCGTGTCTTGGGAGAAGTTTGAATCCTGCTTTCTTGAGAAGTTCGGAGACGATAAGTCTCCAGAAGTCCTAGTCATGGAGCTTTATAGTTTAAAAATGAACCCCAAAGAGAAAATCAAAGACTTTAACCAAAGATTCTTAACACTTAAGAACCGAATCCCTACGGACTCGATGCCTGCCGAGAATCTTATCATAGCATACTATACTAAATCCTTGCATCAAAGTATAGCCATTTGGGTAAAATGATCTAAGAAATCCATGTTGCTAGAGGCCTTCGAAGAGGCCAGCCAGATTGAAAAAGACATCCTTAGTTTAAAGGACACTACTAGCAACGAAACATAAACTAGTTCATCTTCCAAAAAGAAGATGGAAATCCTCCCTAGACCTGCTCAAAATAAAACACAACCTTAAAGCTCAGATTTAGAAAACTTAACTAAAGTCGTTCAAAAACTATCAAATCAAGTTATAGATTTGAAAAGGACGGTCGAAGAAGCTTCTTCGAGCAAAGGGCCTTACAAACCCCCATTCAGGAAGCCTTTTCCCACCAACCGACCTAACCCAAATACCGAGGGCCTAAATCTAGAAAGTCTGCAATTCACCCTTCAAACAATTCTAGAAGCACAGGATAACTTGATGCCCCCTGAGATCCCTGAAGAAGTAGTTGAACAAGAGATAGTTCAAGAAGAAGAATCTTCTCCGAACATTTTTGGACACTTCTCGAATAGCATTTTTCAAGCTAACTTCGAGATAGTACATCCCTACAATACTAGGAGTAAGACAACAAACAAACCTTCTTTCGAAAACACTACGACTTTGCCTCCTAAACAATCTAAACCAAATGAGACTAAACAGAGTCATGTAAACCCAAACTTAGATTATGATTTAGCTGAAGATCTAAAAAAATTTAAGGGCTAACATTTATGTTTATGAATTATTAAAATTTTCGTTTCTGCTACAAAAAATGTTACAGAATATCGCAAAGAATAGAAAAAATGATAATTCAAGCAGTAACAAGGTTGTTCAGAACAAAGTTCCTTAGAAGACTTCCGCTAAAAGCAACTCTGATCCTCACGATAAGGGAAGCCTTCCTGTAAATAATGTAACAAATGTAGATAAATTAGCTTTAGAAACTACGAGTAAGAAGCCACAAGCTTCCACCCTTAATACTCACAGAAATGTACCTCCATTTTTGTTAACTTTCAAAATCTTTAATAGAAACGTGCACAATTGTATGGTAAATTCAGGAGCGTCATCCAATGTGATGCCATGGTCTGTGTGTCAGAAGATTAATGCTGAAGTTGAACCATCCACTTTAAAAATCATTCAACTTGATCGAACTAGTGTTAAAGTCATAGGCGAATTAAGGAATGTGCTTATAAGATTATCATCTCATGCCAAAGTTCATCAAGTGATTGATATTATTGTTGCGGATATTCCAGAAGTTTATGGTTTGTTTCTAAGAAGAGGCTAGTTGGAGCAGCTACATGGCTATTTCGCGACAGATTGGTCTCACCTGTGGCTGCCTGAGAACGGCAAGCCCAACAAAATCAAGGTAAATCATGAGTGCTACCTAAAGTTCACGGTCACAGATTTATATGATCCCAATGAACCATTTACACCTTTTGCCGATTCACCCGAAATACAAGGTATTGATACTTTTTTCGGCAACTTCATGGCCGAGACTTCAGCTATCACCAACCCTAAACAACAGTCCGAGATTGTAGCATATGTGCAGCTAGCAGCTTCTACACAATGGTCTCATGCACCCGATAAAAATCAAATATGGTCTCTTTACTTTGACGAGTTAAAGTCCAAAGAAGGAGCTGGTGCTGGCTGCATTATTATTGAT
Organism: Picea sitchensis; assembly: GCA_010110895.2. Taxonomy (NCBI): domain Eukaryota; kingdom Viridiplantae; phylum Streptophyta; class Pinopsida; order Pinales; family Pinaceae; genus Picea; species Picea sitchensis. Next base: position 3,758 of record SNQJ01S0218236.1, on the reverse strand, counting down.
CCATGAGGTAACAAAACCCTGATTGCATGTAGGCTAGAATTTGAGTGTACTAATAACACAACAGAATATGAGGCTTTATTGCAGGGCCTCAGAAAAGCTTTAGATATGAACATTCAAAATTTGACTATCTTTGGCGATTCAAAAATCGTGGTTAGATAGGTAAGAGATTCTATCCACTATCTGTCTCCGCATCTTAAAAGCTACCAATCCGAGGTATGGAGTTTAATAAATAAGTTTTCCGCTTTCAATATAAATTCTATTCCTATATTCAATAATTCTAAATCTGATCTATTAGCTAATGTAGCTTCCAAACTCTTTCCTGCAGAAGGCTTATCTCCGAATGCATTCTCCATCGAACTGTTGTTCAGGCCATCCATTCCCGACAACATCACGAATTGGAGAGTCTTCGACGACGATCAACAGATTATTAACTTCTTGCATACGGAAGAAACTTTCCAAGGCGTCGTAATCGACGAATGCACTCATGACGACAATCTGCGCGATTTCACGGTAATACCAGATCAGAGATCTCTGAATCTTCATCAGACATGGTAAATTCGATCCCTAAATTTGCAGTTAGATTAGAAAAATTTTACGATCTTTAAGATAAATTCAAAAAATTGGCCAACTGTAAAACCAATAGTTCCTCATTATCATATGAAAAAGTAAACTTGGGAACTAATGACAATCCACAGTGCATTAATTTAGGGGTGGGGTGTTCTGAACAAGAAAAAGCCACATTTATTAAATTGTTTAAGGAATTCAAAGATGTTTTTGCGTGGACATATGATGACCTTAAAACCTTCGACCCTAACATCATACAACACGTCATTCCTATGAAATCCCAAACCTTACCCTTTCAACAAAAGTTGAGAAAAATGCACCCTAAACTCGAACTGGCCGTCAAAAAAGAATTAAATAAACTCCTAAATGCTAAGATAATTTTCCCAGTTATGCACACTTGATGGGTTTCTAACCTTGTCCCTGTCCGGAAGAAAAGTGGGGAAATCCGACTATGCATCGATTTTCGAAACCTTAATAGAGCGTCTGATAAAGACCATTACCTTGTCCCACCCATGGAACAGATCCTTCAACAGGTATCTGGTTCTGAGAGGCTATCCTTATTGGATGGTTTTTCAGGGTACAACCAAGTCTTGATGTCTCTTCCAGACCAACTTAAAACTACCTTCCGCACTAGATGGGGCACCTACGCTTACAGGAAAATGCCCTTTGGATTGATTAATGCCGATGCCACTTTCCAGAGAGTGATGGACATTGCGTTCCGAGGCTTAATCAATCAATCCATCGTAGTTTACCTAGATGATGTTACTATATTTTCAAAAAATAAAACTAATCATCTAGCTCATTTAAGAGCCATTCTACAACGATGTCGTAAATATGACATTTCCTTGAATCCCAAAAAATCTATCTTCGTAGTAGAACAAGGTAAACTCTTAGGATTTATTATGTCAAGCAAAGGGATGATTATCGACCCTGAAAGGACTCAGGTCATCTCGAAACTCCCCCCTCCCTCATCCAAAAAGTCTATGCAGTCTTTCTTAGGCCAGATAAACTTCGTCAGGAGATTCGTTCCCAGTTTCTCCGAGATGGTGAGACCCTTACAGAATTTAATTAAGAAAGATGCACAATATCATTGGGGACCCTTAGAAAACCAAGCTTTTAATTCAATAAAAAAGGCCATAATAGACACTCCTTCTCTCATGAGCCCCGACTTTTCGCAAGACTTCACGCTCTACACATTTGCTTCTGACCGCTCCTATGCTGCCATCCTAACTCAAAAGAACGCTGAAAACAATGAAGTACCCATTTCCTTTATGAGCTCTTCTTTCAAAGGCACAGAACTTAATTACCCAGCAGTAGATCAGCAAGCCTACGCTATATTTAAAGTAGTCAAGCACTTCTAATCTTATCTTTTGAAATCTAGGATGAAAATTATTGTCCCTTACCCAGCCATTAGGAATCTGTTAGTGCAGAAAGAACTAGGCGAAAAGAGAGCGAACTGGGTCACTTCCTTACAGGAGTATGACATAGAAATCACACCAGCTCAAATAGTGAGAGTCCAAGGGTTATGCAAGTTAGTAGCTGATTCAGTAGCAAGACAGCAAGAAGAAAATGATAGCTCAAACCCAGGACAACACAATCAAAATGCAATCTTCTGTGCACAAAATTCTGTCAGTCCCTGGTATGATGATATAAAATTCTGTCTTGAACATGGGTCAGCACCCCGTCACCTGGATCCCACTAAAAGAAGAGAGTTAAGATTAAAATCTACCTCCTTTCATTTGATTAATGGTATTCTGTTTCATCAAAATTTTGATGGAGTACTAATGTGTTGTCTTGAGAAAGATGAAGCAGAAAAAGTCTTACTAGAATTGCACGCAGGAAAAGTTGGTGGGCATTTTGGTGGTGACACCACTGCCCATAAAGTTTTGAGAGCCGGCTATTACTGGCCTACACTCTTTAGAGACACCCATGCCTTGTGTCGCAAGTGTATTATTTGTCAAAAAGCATCAGGGCGGTTACAGAAGCCAGCCTTTCCTTTGTAGCATGTTTCAGTAGACTCCCCTTTTCAGCAGCCCATGTTGAGTAAGGATTTCCCCAATAGCATAGTCAGAGGCATCTGTCTCAATCTCAAATGGTTGTTGCAAGTCTGTTAA
>SNQJ01S0218235.1:15329-25767 GCA_010110895.2 Picea sitchensis | reverse complement strand
CTGGGGCATATTGTCTATCACACGTACCGTACCTCTTGTTGGCGACGGAAGTCACTCCTGGATTGCTTGCAGGAGCAGAGCCCGACGCCCATCAGATTAATGTCACGATTTGTTTGAAAGGGGTGATCAAATGGAAGCAGACTCGGAACAGTCGTTTCAACTCAGAAACCGGGCCAGGTATGCATGAACAAGTGAGTGAGGTCTTAGATAAACTTCAAACAGTGAGTTGTAATAAAAGGTGGATAGGAGGAAGACTTGCATAAGAAGAGTGAAAAAGTCTGTCACAAACATCAGATTCATAACAGACTGGAGAAGAAAGCGTTCAAATGCAAAAAGACTTTCACATTCAAAACACATAAAACCAGAGTATGCAATAATGTCACAACAAAACCTTTATCATAACATAACTACAACAATCCATGCGAATCCTTCGATCATGAATTCTCTGATGCGAGATGAAAAACGAAGTTGGAAAAGAGGGAACTGTTTGTCATAAAACAAGAAGTATCAAACACGGATACATAACCCAGGAACCAGAATGTTCGCTGAAACCTTACAGTCGGGAGCTTAGCTCTACCATCGATAGATACAAAAATGGAAAAAATGCCTACATATACTCAAACAACAACAACAACAGAACCAAGATACTGCATTGAAGGCTTTGCGTCTGCATGGCTTTCTGACAGTCAATTTTTGAGAGATCGTGCAACTTATGTCAAACACAATATGACTCTTTGACAGTTCCAACGGCGAATCGACATGCCTTTAATTCATTTCCATGCTTTCCCATTATGGCGGAGACGATGTCTAACAACCACCAACCACCTCAATAACTGCTTCATCGGGATCGGGTATGGCCTTGCCAGCTTGGCACCTTCAGGACGTGGAGGGATTCTTGCACTGCCACCTGGAATAACTGACTGGCCTATAGGATAGGCGTGGAGGCCAGTGCCAACAGGGAGACATGGGAGTGGAGTGATGGGGACGAAACAATGGGGAGTGAAGAAGAAGCGATGAAGGAGTGAGAGATGGGTTGCAGAGGAGACATATGGCAGGAGGCGATAAGTGGAAGAAGCAGGGGAGGAGATGCGATGGACACCTTTTATGGGGGGCTGATGTGGAGGGAAGGAGACATGTGGCAGATGGTATGTGGATGATGAGAAGGGGGGAAAACCATGCGGACCACAAAAGAGAGGTTGATGGATGACATATGGCGGTAGGAGAATAGCGGTTGGAAGGTGATATGACAGGAGAAGGGCCCATGTGCACTTAAATACAGGGCAGCTGAGGATGAAATGGATTGCATGAGCACCATTGATCTGGGCACTAATATCTCAGTCGTCGAAAGTTGCTTTCTTGATTCCGGACCCCCCCCCTCCGCTTAAAGGTAGAAAAGCAGGGGGGGGTCCGGAATGGTCCTCATCGCCGTTGATCCGAGTGCGCTAATCTGGACCGTTAGGGATTTGCGCCCACGATTCCGGACCCTCCCCCCCGGCTTAAAGGTAGAATGGTAGGGGGGGTCCGAAATTCAAAATGAGCCGTTGATCCGGGCGCATGAATCGCGACCGCTAGAGAGTTGCACACTGCTAACCGCGGGAAAATTATCACCCAAAACTTAGGACAAGTGGGTTTTTAACCCATCCTTTTGCATTCTAACCCCCTTTACAAGAAATATCTCTAACATCTGGCTCCATGGGGGATAGAGTCATCCCTATGATTCTCTAAGGACTCTTTTGTAGACTTAGTGCCTTTGTTGTTGGGCTATGGAGTCATTTATTAGTCCGAAAAACAAAAACAGAAACAATATATACAAAACAAAACACAAAAGAGCCAACTGTGGCTTACAGAAAATATTTTTTCAGGAAGTGCCCATTTACTGGGCTGCCAAAAACTTCATTGCCTTCCAGATCCTGCAACCTGTAAGTGTTGTTTGAAAATGCTTCAAGGATATTGAAAGGCCCGATCCAGAGGGCATAAAATTTACTGTGTTTTCCCTTTTCCTGCCTGGGTGCATCCCATTTGAGCACTAGATCACCTTGCTCAAATTCCTTCTTCTTGTTCTTCCTGTCAAAAGCCTGCTTGATCTTCTGCTGACGATTGTAGGCTCTGTCCGTGACCTGTTCTCTGATCTGTTGCACTTCCACCATCTGATGAATCCTTCTGAGTATATGATTAGGTTCTCCTTCAAGGACTTGGAAGAAATTTGCCACTGGTAAGGCAAGATGAGTGGGGAAAATGGATTCTATTCCATAAACCAGCTGGAAAGGTGAGAGACCCAGGGATTTCTTGGTTGTCACTCGATCAACACAGAGAGAAAATTTGAGCTTTGAGTCCCAGGCCCTCTGATTGTCCTTCAGTAGCTTTTTGATAAGCTTTATCAAGCTTTTATTGGAGGATTCTGCCAGTCCGTTTCCTTGAGGATAGTATGGAGTGGAGTGAACCAGTGAAATCCAAAATTGTTCACAAAATTTGATCAGAGGCTCAGACCTGAAGGGGGAGGCATTGTCAATGACAATTCTTCTTGGGAAGCCGAATCTAGCTATGATGTATTCCAGGAAGCTGATGATTACTTTGTGAGAAGTGCTTCTGGTGGGGACAGCCTCTATCCACTTGGTGAAATAATCAGTTGCAGTGAGGATCCATCTGTGTTGGCCACTTGAGGGGGGATGAATCTCTCCGATGAAATCCAATCCCCACTGCTGAAAGGGTGATAAAACTACTACCGGTTTTAATGGGAGGGATTTGAGTTGCTGTTTACCTGAGAATTTTTGGCATTTAATGCAAGCCCTGACTTCTCTGCAGACATCAGTAAACAAATTAGGCCAGTAATACCCAGCCCAGAGAATTTTGTGAGCTGTGGTCTTCCAAAAATGATGACCCCCGCAGAGACTGCTATGAAAATCAAACATTACCTTCTTGGCTTGCAGAGGGTCCAAACATCTTAATAGTATCCCCAGAGGGTCTCTCCAATACAAGGCCCAGTCGATGAGGCAATATTTGACTGCTTTGAGCTTTAAAGCTCTGGCCCTGCTTTTTCCCAATCCATCAGGGGGTTTCAATTCCTGTAGAAAGTACAAGATATCCCTGTACCAGGGGCATGCTGCTAGTGGTATGGTGGTCTGAGAATTACTGCCAGATGCCTCAGCTTTCTCATGGATGAGGTTAATCCCCAGAGTTTTGCAATTAGATTCTGCCAACAACTTAGCCAAACCTTGCCCCTTTATCAACTTGGTGGTTTTAATCTCTAGATCAAATTCTAGGATCTTAGTGATCCATTTGCCCCTCCTCCCATCTATGTTAGGCTGTATAAGAATGTCCTTCACAGAAGTTGAAGGGACATACGCAGTGATTTTTGAGTGCAAGACATAGATCCTAAAAGCTTTGAGAGCTTTCACCAATGCATAGGATTGCTTCTCCATGATCTCATATCTTATCTCAACATATCTCAGTGCCTTGCTGAAAAAGGCAATGGGCTGCTCTCACCCTTGGTCGTTTCTCTGCAACAAGACTGCTGCTACTGAATCATCAGAAGAAAATGAGAAAATCAGGAAATCTTTAGAGTAATCGGGACTGATTATCACAGGCGCTTCAGTCAATGCTTTCTTTATCTGGGCAAAAGATCCCCTGGATTCAACAGTCCACTTTATTTCATGGCCCTTCCTGAGCATGGTTGTGATGTGTTTCACCAATTCGGCAAAATTCGAGACGAATCTCCTCAGAAAGTTAACCTTCCCCAAAAATGCCTGAACTTCTTTCTTAGACTGGGGAAGTGACAGGGCCTGAATCGCTTCAACCCTGCTTGGGTCAATCCTTACTCCTTATGCTGACACTATGTGACCTAACAGCTTTCCCTCCTGCATAGAAAATAGTGATTTTCTGGGGTTTAAAGATAGGCCATACCTCCGACACTTCAGGAACACTCTTCTTAAATGGCAGTGGTGCTCTTTATCAGTCTTAGAGAAGACTGTGATGTCATCCAGATATATCACCACAAACTGGTCCTTCTCCTTGATGAAGGCTATGTCCATGGCTCGATAAAATGTTGCTCCTGCATTCATCAGTCCAAAAGGCATTTTGGCATACATGAATGTGCCCCAAGGAGTGATGAAGGTTGTTTTTTCTCTATCCTTAGGCATGACTGATATCTGATTGTATCCAGAGAAACCATCAATCATGGATATCCTTGATGCACCAGTTACCCTCTGCAGAATGTGTTCCATGTTAGGCAGGGGATAATTGTCCTTTCTCGAGCTCCTGTTCAGGTTCCTGAAATCGACACAGATTTTGATTTCTCCACTTTTCTTTCTCACCAAGACCAAATTGGCCACCCATTCAGAATATCTCAAGGGGATGATGATCTGGGCATCCAGAAGCTTCTTCACCTCTCTCTTCATAACAGGTAGCAACATGGGATTTATCTGTCTCAGCTTCTGCTTGAACGGCTTAGCCTCCTCCTTTAGTGGGATCTTGTGCTCGATGATTGATGTGTCATATGTTTTGAGGTCTTTGTAGGTCCATGCAAACACATCAGAAAACTCCTTCAGCAACTTGATATATTCGATCCTCTGCCCCTCGATCAAAATCCTTGACAGCTTGACAAAATTTGGCTGCTCAGGTGTGCCTATGTTGCATTCAGTTGTGTCATCATCATCACCTGAAACCTTGACTTTTACTACCACATCATTCCCATCGAACAATCTCTCTAATGGGATCAGTCCTCTTGGAATGTGATTGCTTGGTAGCTGGATGATCTGGTGATCAACAATTTTATTTACAAATTCCCCAGAGTGATGGTCATCTTCCTCTTCAAGATTCTCATCTATGTTCATTGTGGAAAAGTCATCGATGGACTGGAGAAATTTCTTAATTTCCTGATCATCTTCAAACACTCTCCAGTGTTTGACATTGTCTGGTATCGAAGGTCTATATTTTATTTCAATATCAGAACCGGCAGTGGGCGATGTGGGAACTTCGAGCATGCTAGCTGTGAAAGCTAAACAGTCGGGCGAGGCATTTTCCTCCCTTGGAATGTAAGAAATGTTAAAAGCCAGGAAGAAATTATCAACCAGGTCCCATACCTCGTTCCTGTAATTCCTGAGCCGAGGATGCTTAGTCTGATAAACATTTTTGATCTGCTGGACAATCAGTTCTGCATCCCCAAAAACAACCATCTCCTTGATTCCCATTTCTTTTTCATCTCTCAACCCTAGAACCAGAGCTTCATACTCTACCACATTATTGGTGACCTCAAACTCTAGCTTGTATGACAGAGATATGGTCTCTCGGCAAGGTGATATGAATATCACTCTGGCGCCTGCACCCATACTGGAGGAGGCTCCATCAAAGAACATCTTCCAAACATAGGTGGTTGAAGTGGAGGTCTTCTGATTAAGAATAGGCTGCATTTTTATCTGTAAAGGAGCCTCAGGGGTGTGGGTGAGCTGTAGTAAGCTGGAGCCTAAATCGGTGTCTAAAGCATAGATGGGGTGATTGGTAGGGTTGGCTTCATCACTGACAATGTAGGCTAGCTGGGCTTCTCTGTATAATCTCCTATGTTCCCCCCCAAAGACTGGAATGGTGGCATATGTGAGGTCCATCTGCAAAGTTCCCCCCAGTATTTTTATCCAAGATCTTGACAACAACATGCCAAACTTAGGGGGAACATCAGCTACCACAATATCCATGACCATACTTTTCATAGGCAGCTGAAACAAAGAGACTGCTAGGTCCTTGATTACTCTCAAACATTGAACCCTCCTGGAGTCAAAAGAATAAAGGTCATGATAGGCCCGGGTGACTTCCAATCCTAATTCTTCCATGACATCTTTGGGCATGAGGTTGTGGGAGGCCCCTGAATCCATCAAACAATTGTGTAGTACTTTGTCATGTATGTTCAGGGATGTGTAGAAGGGTGGGGATGAATCATCTCTGTCTTCTACCATGGGACCTAGGACAACTGCAGGCCTTTCATCTTGGAGGTTTATGGAGTCTGTGAGGGGGTATGAGGCTTAGGACTTTAACAGTTCAGAGAAGCATTTCTTGAATTCCCCATGTTTAATTAATTCAGTAAGTGGCACAGGGATTCTGATTTTTTGAATCTCATGTTCAAAATTGAAAGAAGATATAGGCTTTAGGATTTCTCTAATTTCAGGAATATGATTATGGACAATGGGGGAGAGAGGTTGAGCCTTCTTACCTTTGTCTGCTACCTCATTAGCAGGTTTCTCTGTTCTATTGGATGGCTCAGGAACATCAGGTGTTGCTGCTCTTTTGTCGGACCTCAGGTTGTACCTACCTCGGCCGCCGCTTGCTTTGTCTCCTTTGCTTAATTCATTTAGCTGACCATCCATGAGAGACTCTTCATATGCTGATTGGGTCAGATGAGGGAAAAGGGGAGTGACTTCTAAACTGTGAATTTTTGACTCAGGCTCGTCTGCTTCCTCTTGTTCTTCATCGGCCACAAGATTGTTCTGGAAGGGAGCTTGAACTCTTTGGTCGTCTATGTCTCTTTCCTTCTCTCTGTGCATAGTTGGAGGAGAAAAATTATTACGCCTTCTGAAACCTCCTTTATTTTCTATGTTCTGAGGGCCCTTGTACATCTTCTTCCTTTCCACCTTCAATCTCTCCACCTCTTCTTTAAGGAGGTTCATAGCTCGGGTCATCTCATTTACTTGAGGGTGGGACAGTGATGGGCTGAAAGTTGAAGCTTCCGACTTTTCCTTTCTTCTGTCTATGTCGGCCTGGCTTCTCAGCCTGTCAGCTGCCAATATGTTGGATTCCACTTCTATAGCTGCATCTTTCATTTGAGCTAAAGAGGTGGCTCTTCTTTCTCTTAACACTAGACAGAAATCAGGGTCAAATGCGCTAGCATAGGAAATTTGAGCAGAAGCCTCTGAGGGTTTAATCTCTACAGGAATCTTATTATACATCTTATTAAATCTTTTGGAGAAGTCAGAGACAGACTCTCCTTCCATCTTCTTCAGAGACCCAAACTCAGTCATGTAATACATATAATCTTTTCTGTCTCCCCACTGCCTCAGGAAGACGTTATGCAAGGCTATTATGCCAGCAATGGACCTAGGGGCCAAGCCTCGGAACCACTTTCTTACTTCTCCATCTAGGCTCTAGACAAAGACTCTCATCCAGACATCTTCACTCTTGATATTCGAGTTTTCTGCATAGCTGTAAAAGGCAGCTAAGTGCTCTTCAGCAGTTACATCTCCCTCACCACTGAACTTGGGCATGTATTTCAAATAGTCTTCAGCAGGAAGAGGGTTCAGAGGCTGGGGTAGAATCAAAGGAGCGTATCTGGCAGCAACTATGGCATCCATTCTGTTCAGAGGGGGATTAGCACCAGCCATAGGGATATTAGGTAGAGGAGAACTAGAAGGATAAGGAGTATGAATGGGAGATGTTGGAACAGAGGTTCTTGGAGGAGACAACGGAGAAAACAAAGAGGAAGCCAAGGGACCTGAGCGTGCAAACATTCCTCTTTGTGTAGTAGTAACAACAGAAGGAGGGGTGATGAAATCTTTGGAAGCTCGAGGTCTGTGATGAGGAAAGACCTCCAGGGAAGGGGGAGTGACAAGGATTTCTCTTTCTGATACCAGACCAGGAGGAGAAAACCCAGCAGGAACACTCCCAAAGTTCAAAAAACGTGAAACCTCGGAAGAAGGATGACTAGGAAGCTAAGAATCTGAAAATGGAGTTCTCACAGAAGGGGAGGGCATATTACCTGTTTCAGCGAAGGAAACTTCTTTTGCAGCTCTCTTTCCCTTTCTGCGCACTTCTTCCGCATCAACTTCTAGTGTAGCTAAAGGAAAGTGTGGATTCAACCTCGTGTGTCTGCCTCTCGAAGCCATAGTTGATAGAGCAGGTTCTCCCCAGCGGAGTCGTCACGGTGGAGTCGCCAGGTGCATAGTAGCAATCCTCAAGTTCTGATATCCGATGCACCTTCAGAATCAGTTGATCTTTGTCGTTCAATCCCAGGGAAAATATTCAACTTCATCCCCGGCAACGGCGCCAGAAATGTTGGCGACGGAAGTCACTCCTGTATTGCTTGCAGGAGAAGAGCCCGACGCCCATCAGATTAATGTCATGATTTGTTTGAAAGGGGTGATCAAATGGAAGCAGACTCGAAACAGTCGTTTCAACTCAGAAACTGGGCCAGGTATGCATGAACAGGTGAGTGAGGTCTTAGATAAACTTCAAACAGTGAGTTGTAATAAAAGGTGGATAGGAGGAAGACTTGCATAAGAAGAGTGCGAAAGTCTGTCACAAACATCAGATTCATAACAGACTGGAGAAGAAAGCGTTCAAATGAAAAAAGACTTTCACATTCAAAACACATAAAACCAGAGTATGCAATAATGTCACAACAAAACCTTTATCATAACATAACTACAACAATCCATGCGAATCCTTTAATCATGAATTCTCTGATGCGAGATGAAAAACGAAGTTGGAAAAGAGGGAATTGTTTGTCATAAAACAAGAAGTCTCAAACACGGATACATAACCCAGGAACTAGAATGTTCGCTGAAACCTTACAGTCGGGAGCTTAGCTCTACCATCGATAGATACAAAAATGGAAAAAATGCCTACATATACTCAAACAACAATAGCAGCAGAACCAAGATATTGCATTGAAGGCTTTGCGTCTTCATGGATTTCTGACAGTCAATTTCTGAGAGATCGTGCAACTTATGTCAGACGCAATCTGACTCTTTGACAGTTCCAACGGTGAATCGACGTGCCTTTAATTCATTGTCGTGCTTTCCCATTATGGCGGAGACGATGTTTAACAACCACCAACCGCCTTAATAACTGCTTCATCGGGATTAGGTATGGCCTTTTCAGCTTGGCACCTTCAGGACGTGGAGGGCCTCTTGCACTGCCACCTGGAATAACTGATTGGCCTATAGGATAGGCGTGGAGGCCAGTGCCAACAGCGGGACACGGGAGTGGAGTGATGGGGCCAAAATAGCGGGGAGTGAATAAGAAGCGATGAAGGAGTGAGAGATGGGTTGCAGGGGAGACATATGGCAGGAGGTGATAAGTGGAAGAAGCAGGGGAGGAGATGCGATGGACACCTTTGATGGGGGGCTGATGTGGAGGGAAGGAGACACGTGGCAGATGGTATCTGGATGATGAGAAGGGGGGAAAACCACGCGGACCACAGAAGAGAGGTCGATGGATGACATATGGCGGCATGAGAATAGCGGTTGGAAGGTAATATGACAGGAGAAGGGCCCATGCGCACTTAAATACAGGGAAGCTGAGGATGAAATGGATTGCGTGAGTGCAATTGATCCAGGCGCTAATATCTCAGCCATCAAAAGTTGCTTGCTTGATTCCGAACCCCCCCCCCTCCGCTTAAAGGTAGAAAAGCAGGGGGGATCCAGAATGGTCCTCATCGTCGTTGATCCAGGCGCACTAATCTGGACCGTTAGGGAGTTGCGCCCGTGATTCCAGACCCCCCCCGCCCTGGCTTAAAGGTAGAATGGTAGGGGGGGTCCGAAATTCAATACGCACAGTTGATCCGGGCGCATGAATCACGACCGCTAGAGAGTTGCACACTACTAACCGCGGGCAAATTATCACCCAAAACTTAGGACAAGTGGGTTTTTAACCCATCCTTTTGCATTCTAACCCCCTTTACAAGAAATATCTCTAACACCTCTCTATTTCCCGATATTCGATATCGCGGTGGGAGAGGTCATATAATATTATAATGTATATTGGTACCAACCCCCACATGTATGGCTTAACACATGTACCAGGAATAAATGTCATTATCTCATATCGGCCCCCGATTACACCATCTCCACATGAACCTTGTTGTAATCTAGGGGAAAGTATGGAATGTTACCAACAATCCATCACATAAGAAAGAAAGAATAGAGAATACATACATACCTCCATAAGAAAATACATACACAAAGTAGTGGAAGCCCAAGAATCAATACTTTATTATATATGTGTCAATACAACACAAATGAGACACTTTCTTTGATACATGATCATCTATTTATACATACATATTTAGTTACCAGGCAGTTGTAACTACTTAACTTCCTGGGTTAGTCATCTTAACAAACAATTATATCGACTTGTACTTCCAACTTCGATAGTTGACCGACTAATTCTTAGTCGATTATCAGGTCTAATCGACAGAGTAGACTAGCCCCTTACAACATCTCCTCCCACTTTAATACCTTGCTTGTCCTGAGCAAGATGGGTTTTTTTTGTTACATTTGGTAGAAAAAGAGAGAACATAGAGAGAGAGAGAGAGAGAGAGAGAGAGAGATGTTGATTAAGGTTGGTTGTCATTGATGTCAACCCTTGAAGAAAGCCCCGTAGCGCAAAGGTTTGGGTAATGGACCCAATATTGTTTGATGTAAATATGACTCATTATTATTTTGTCATGGTTGATAAG
>SNQJ01S0218235.1:0-15319 GCA_010110895.2 Picea sitchensis | reverse complement strand
TTCACATATGTAATCCTTCCCCCTCTCTTCACCATTAGAGCTTGCTTATATAGGTTGGAAAGAGGCTAACCACTTGAGTTATGTTTAGAACCAGTTAGGAACCTCTTCCTTGATTGAGAGATCTTTTGACAAAACCAAGAATTTGAGCTTAACTGCCTCCTAAACTTGAATAATTCTCCCCTTATTCTTCTCGCCGGGCTAACAGTTCACCCAGAATAGGGAGCGCTTTTTTAGAGAGGGCACAAAGTGCTATAACGCTTCCAGAAAGGTCTAGAGAAGCGCCAGCGCTCCAAATTTGGGTAACGCTTCTGCAAAGGGGTGGAAAAGCGTTATAACGCTCCTCAGCCATGGTGGAGGGGCGCCAACGCTCCTCAGGTAGTGTTAGAGGAGTGTTCCCCTTCCAAAACCCTGATTATGAAGCCTTCTAAGATGTCAAGAGATGTTTGACCTCAGTAGACCAGTTTTCTTCCTTCAAATTGAGTAAATGAGGTGTTTCAAGCGTCTCCGTGATGTCGTCATTAAGGTACCATGATTCAACAGTATTTACAACATCCTTATGGCCGACTTGCGACATTTGCGACAAGTTGTACAAGAGTTGTGACACTTGCGACAAGTGAGAGGTATGTGCGACACTTATCCAGGTGAGTGATTTGGATGTGTAACAAGAAGGACCTAGGTATTTGGTCGAACCCTTGGCCATGCATGGCCGGAAGGTTTAGTTAACTCACCCAAAACTGTGTGTTCCATCGACAACTTTCCTTTTTTCATGTCGCAGGTTGTTTTAGGTTAGCTAGCATGTACACACGTGTAGTAATGAAGTCGGGCATGTGGGCCTTTATAAAAGAGGTTTTTTAATGAGTTTTTCAATAGTGTTTTGGCAAATAAGGAATCTGAGATGGCCTGATGCTAGGTAAGCATGTCTGGTGCAATTTAGGGTTATAACAGGCTAGCATGGGTGCCCATCAACTTGAAGACCATCCTAAAAGCATGGATTATGAAGACTTGATACCTGCAATATGTACTCATGTTCAAATAACTATCCCTCAAATCAAATAATTCCTGCAACAGAGGCTTCAGATCGATGAAAAGTTCGTAAGGCAATGGTATAAAATCGATGAGCATGGGAATGTACATAATACACTCATAGTCAAACCATAAATAAAACTAAATAAAGTCGATAATATGCTCATCTACATCAATGATATTAAGGAACTGACCACCTTGCCAATCTCATATCAAAGGAATACAATAATCTAGTACAATATAGCCACAAACAGACACGATTGTTGGAATGATGTATCACCGAGTATAAAGATCAAAGTTGTCAAACTGAAGAAGAAACTCTCAAAACAAATAAGGAGAAATTACTTCTCAAATACCATTTGACAAAATATCAACTAATAGATGATTCAACACAACATCAATCGACTAAAATTCTGACATCCCAGTCGAAAATCATAATAAATTAAACATCACAAAAGTCTATTGTTGTTAAAAGAAAACAACAATGGGACTCAATCATATTCCCATTTATGAAGGAGATGAGGATCCCAAAATACATTGGTTCGTATGTGAAAAATTATGGACACAACATACATCACAGACAAAGATAAACAAATGGCACAATTTGGTGCAACTCTTCAACACCATGCTCTTACATGGTTTCTGAGTTATACAGAGAATTAAAATTGGTTGAAAGTAGACATAAAGAACAAATTCCTATGATTATTCAAAGCCTAATATGTTATGCATCTATTTTCACATAAACTTAAAGAGATAAAGAAAATTCCAATGGATTTGGTTCGTGAAAATGGAAAAACATTTAAGGACCTCCTCAACCAACTCCCGTCAACTATTGATCAAAATTTACTAATACAATGGTATGTAGCTAGATTACTCTAGCAAATTCGAACGTTACTGCACATCTACAAGATAAGCATGTGTGAAGACACATTGCAGAAAGAAAAATGTGTCGAGTCATATGACGACGATCTATCGACTTCTTCAATGATAGAAAAAGGCTAGAGGAAAAACTAGAACAATTACAACAGACTATAAAAAAACCTGTCTTTAAGAAGAAATGAAATTTGGTGTATTGTTTGTTGTGAAGACGGTCACATAAAATAAACCTATAGTCTCAATGACCAAGTGACAGGGGCAACAGATGCACGTCGATGTAAACTAAGAAATAATGCAATATATGTGAAATGTTGACCAACCACTCTGTGTAAGATTAATTGCATAACTTGAGAAACACCAAGTGGTGCCATATTTGTGTTTCTCATAGCCATAGAACATCCAAATGTCTATTAAACACATAGAATAGGACATATATACTTATAGTGCATCATACAGAAGAACTTGACAAAAATAATGACTATGGAAGAGGAAATGACTACTACGGTCGAGGTCAAGGCGACCACAGTCGAGGAAATTTCCAGGGTCATGGTTGAGGTCAAGGCCAAGGTCGACCTTAATTTTTCAACTATTGGAAAAAAGACCACATTAGCCCCAAATTCCCAATAAAATATTGAATCGACTTAAAATTTTGCAACATATGTGGTGTTGGTGATCACTCACTCGAGGATTGCCAGATAGTACTTGATAAAATAATGAACAAAAAGACTGTGAAATTACTCCACAGAGTCCCGAAACAAGAAGTATTAAATTCAAAAAATATACATGTTTTCACAAGATTGGGAGCATGATGGAATATCAATACAAATCCATCAAAAAATTGATAAACCGAGAACTCCATTCCATTTCCAAATCTGGGCAAGGAAGAGTAGATCATGAGGTAATAACTCAATTTCTTTAAAAATACTAATCAAGAAAATCAAGGAAAACAAACTGAAAGTATAGTACAATAATTCCTCCATCTCTTAAAATAACAACACTCAGTTGATCAGCTATTGGACCTGCTTAACATCCTAAGGGAATATAAAGAAGGAGAAAGACCATCCAAACATGTCAGACAACTATCATATAAGCATAAAGATTATGACTCATAGGTCAACTTGGAAATCAAGGGGATAAGGATTGAACATGTAGCTGTTGATTTTGGGTCACAAGTAAATATCCTTCCTTGAGACACATAGATACGGTTGGTCTGACCTTCATTAACTCCGACAATGAACTACCTCAAACTTTCTGATCAAATATTAATAGAAACCATCAACATAATAAAAAATGTGGAAACACAAATTATGGGTATACCGATGGCAGGTGACTTTGAGGTAATCGACTTAGTTTAAGGAATGTCTGCATATCCAACACTTGTCGATTAGCCATGGGGATGAAAAATGAAAGCCAATATCTCCCTTGAAAGGGACAACATCAAGTTCAAAGGGAGATGAAGAAAAATAATCATCCCCCTGGACCCTAAAGAAGGGAAACCTTGGGTTGAATCATGGGACAAAGATCAAGAAGCTCAATGTTTGTACCAGATAATCAATGAACATAGAGATTATGTCGAGCTAAATGTGCAAGGAGAAATTTCAGTAGACTCTACCTTGTCGGTCGAACACAATTCCAACTCAACTTTATATAATTTCCAGATAGAAAATTATGAAGCACACTCAAACCATTGTTGGTCCATTGAATCCATTCCAATAAAACACCCAAGAACGTGTTTTTCAATCCAAGAAGTACTCATAGTATATGAGAAAAGGCTCTGATAAACACCCACTCTAATCTCGATCAACAATAAAATGAAAAATCCATTGCGCTATAACGAACAAAATGCACCATCAACACATGTTGAAGAAGTTTCTAAATGTGTAGGGGAATAGGGTAGTACCCAAATCCTGGTGGAAAATTTCATAGGCCAAGCTGCAATATGGTGAGAACTACAATCCCCAAGACTACAAACATGGATAACCATGCCAACTTATTTTATAGAATGATTTAGAGAAAACATGTTGGCTAAAACAATCGATATTCCTCTCTTCAAAATCAAATATGACCCAGTGGAACATATTCACCGCTGTGAAAACGAATGGCACAAAATAGGCTACATGGATGAAAGGGTATGGCCACATATATTCCCAAATACGTTGGATGAAATACCACACAAATGGTACAAAATTGAAGAAGCATGTGGTCACACACTCAACTGTCCTGACATCAGCAAGAACTTTATCAAATATTTTGAATTCACCCCAGAGGAAGAGAACTTAAGTGAAGCAACCCAAAAAATCAAAAGTTTTCTTGAAAAACCAACACCAACCATGCAGAAGTAAAAAGGGAAAATCATGGTTGACATGCCACTTTATTTTGATGGAGACTAACATAAGTATAACTACCCGACGAATCGATATGGAAAACACAAGTTTTCCTGGCCAAATATTTTGGTGGAGAAGTAACCACCCAACCATGCAAAATTATGTAAAGTCAATATTACAAGTAACCAAGGAAGAAAGGATGATCCAGAACAACCCAAATTTCTAGAAAGTTTCACTAAAGCTGAAGAGGGGGGATGACACTTTGACAAAGCAAAACCATTGGAATGGATGAATGTTGAGATAAATACAAATGAATTTAATATATCAAATGATTATCGACCTAATATGGCAAGAGTAGGTGATTAATGGTCAGAAAAGAAGACAATTGATATTTTCGACCTATTGAGGGAGTACCAAGATGTGTTTTCCCAAGACTATAAATACTTAAAATGGATTGTACAAGAAATGGGGGAGATAAAAATTGACCTCATCCCCAGGGAAAAACCATTTAAAAAGGCCTTATAAACTAACACATAAATACAATTCGATCATGAAGAGATAAATCTATGGAATGTTAGCAGTAGGTATTATATACTTGATTGAAAAATAAGAATGGGAAAGTCCCATGGTGGTCCAACCAAAGAAGCATGGCCCTAAGAAGCTAAGAATTCACGTCGAATTGAGAGGACTCAATAAATTGACACTATCAGATATGTTCCCCACTCCATTTGTAGTTGAAATAATCAATGAAGTCATAGAACATGAATGCTACTCCTTTTCAAATGGGTTCTCAGGATACAACCAAGTACCCATAGCCAAAGAACAACCAAAGACAAAATTTGTATCTGAATTTGGATCCTTTTCCTATTGGTTAATTCCATTTGGGATAAATAATTCCCCTACAATATTTTCAAGGATAATGGTGAAGGCATTTCAAGAATACATTTAAAAGATGATAGCTTTCTATTTCGATGATTGGACCACATACAAATTATTTAAAAACCACATACAATGGCTCAGATTAATGCTTGAAATATGCATGCAAATTCAATTGTCCCTAAATATTAAGAAATGCATCTTTTCCGCCCCAATTGGAATTCTCTTAGGACATGTCATATGAAAGGATGGTGTGAAGGTAGACATGGAAAAAATTAAAATCATCCTTGAATTAAAACCACCTGCAATCAAAAGCGGATAAATATCTTCCTTGGACATACTAGGTATTATAGAAAGTTGATACGCCATTATTAAAAAAGCACTTTTCCTGTGGACGAATTAATTCAGAAATATGTTTAATTTAGATAGAGCCAAGACTGTCAAGAGTCATTTGAATTCTTAAAGAAAAAATTGGTCAAATACCCTATACTTAAATTTCTTGACTAGTCAAGAATATTTCATGTACATGTTGACACATCAAATGTTGTTGTAGGATCGGTTATCGCACAACCATATGATGAAACAATCGACCATCCTAATTATTATGTCAATCAAAAGATAAATAATGCAGAAAGAAATTATCTGACTACAGAAAGAGAAGCCCTGTTGATGATCTTTGCATTGCATAAATCCCAACATTACTTACTCACGAACCTATTTACATTTTTTACAAATCACTAGGCCCTGAAGTATCTAGTTAACAAACCTGTTCATCAAAGGAAAATATTTCATTGAATATTGCTATTTCAAGAATTCGAATTCGACGTAATAGTCCAACGAGGAAAAAGGAATGTCTGAACTGACCACCTGTCCCAACTAGAAATGGGGGAGGACCTGACTGGCATAGAATATGACTTACCCTATGAACATTTGTTTGGAATTGAAGTGGCCCCAAAAGATCTTGAAGAAATAACATTTTTTTTAGAAGAGGGGAAAGCACCTGAAGATCTCCCCACAAACAAAAATAAGGTTTTAATTATAAAGGAAACACCATTCACTATCATGAATGGATATTTATATAAACTAGGACCCAAGGACATCTTGAGGAGATTCACTTTAGAACATGAATAAGAAATTATGCTTGTTGAAGCACATACGGGACTGGATAAAGGTCACTTCCAGACTGACATGACAATACGAAAAATACTTCAGGTGGGTCTTTGGTGGTCGATCTTGCACAAAGAATGTCGGGAATAAGTGAAAAAATGTGACAAATTCCAAAGAGTGGGTTGACCTATATGAAAAAATGAAATTCCCCTATAGTCAATAAATTCTATCTTACCATTTGAAATTTGGGCCATCGAATTTTTCAGACCCTTTCCCAAAAGATAAAAAAGTATAGGTGCAAAGTACGTTATTATTGTAGTTGAGTATATAACAAAGTGGTTAGAAGCAAAGCCAATTGATTCATGTACCAAAGAAGTTGTAGAAAAATTCATATATGAGAATACAATAAAAATAATTGGATGTTCAGTAACATTAATCAGTGATCAAGGGACATACTTTGTAAATGAGACAATCCAAGTCATTCTCGAGAAATTTCTCATCGAACATAGAAGAACACTTACATACCATCCACGAGCAAATGGTGTTGTTGAATTGTTCAATAAATCATTACACAAAGGACTTACCAAAAATGTGGAATCGACAAGCATGACTGGGACAATAAAGTTGTTGAAGTTCTATGGGAATATAGGTCTGAATATAAGAGATCAACGGTCCAAACCAATTTTAAACTGGTGTATGGACAAGAAGTTGTGATCCCACTCCATTTTTGGGCCAACTCAGATAGGGTGGAATCTATTGAAAAATTCGACTAGGAAAGACATCTGGATGATAGACTCTACCAGTTGAACAAACTTGAAGAAGGAAGGTTGATAGCAATACACCATCATGAATTCCAGAAGAAACAACAGAAGGCATGGCTTGATCAACATTTAAAGAAAAAATAAATGAATAATGGAGATCTGGTCTTTTTATATTACAGTAGAGTCAAAGGTAAATCCATAAAATTAGAAACAACATGGCTAGGACAATACGTTATAGAAGACATTCGACCGAGGGGAGTTGTACAATTACAAAATTTGTTGGGCCATCGATTTAAAAAATTAATTAATGGAGCCCATCTAAAGAAATACAACATAATACAATAAGGAACCCTATTGGAAAAGCATCTATAAAATGAGGCCAATAGGGACCGACCATAACTGAAAGATTATATGTAACAGTCTGGTTGAATTCGGAAAAAAAAAAAGTAAATTAATAACTTTCTTATTAATTAAAAATATATTTACACTAATAAACTAAATTCAATTGTAAGAATTTAGTTATGAAAAACTATTACAGGAAAATCAAGTATTAAAGATGTCCCATTCAACAGAGTTTTTGAAATATTTTTTTTGACAAAGAGAACAATGGAGAGAGAAAGAAGTCCTTGGTTGGGTCATAGAAATTTAGAAAAATCTAGAGAAGAACTAAATTCAACCCCATCCCCAGATTTATGACAGATACTTATTAGATGACAGTCAATCGAACGAGGAAGACCTCCATAAAGCGAGCCTAGAAAATTCAAATCAAGCGAGCGTGGATCAAGTGAGAAAATGCATCATATAACTAAAGAAGAGTACAAAAAATCAACATATTGATAGAGTAATTACCAAGATTATTTATCAACAAAAACCGACAACAGAAAAATTGACGGCACAAAAACACCAGGTGGGTGACTCATGTATCGACCGCAGATTAACAGAGGGGACCTAATCGATCTAGCACAAGGAAAAACTGACTCCAACTGAAGAAACAAACACATAATAAAGAGCTACAAGAAAGGATCATTGGACAAGTCAGAGACATTAATGATCGACACGACATGGAATACCATTATGCACCCATTACCATAACTATAGATCAACGTGACGTGTACGACCATCAAGTAGAAACCACCACAGTTAAATCCTGATAGAACTCATACGTGTGCCAACTCAATACTGATATGGACATCCACTCGCATGAGTCAACCAACCCATCAACAGTTATGACCGAGGCATGCGAATCCATGGAACATTTGGTTAGGAAAAACAATATCTCTCATCAAGACAATAAATATTATGTTAGTGTACAACAAAGTATTTGGGCTCATAACACCGGTATTCACACCAGTAAGAAAGGAAAATGTCTATAATTAATTATGAATTTCTATGAAAACTCGAGATCCTTGAATATTAAGTTACGCGCAAAGTGTCTCGTTACCCTATTAGTTTCCCTCGGGATCAAGAAACTGGCCCCTATATATCAGAGCTAGAGGAACAAAGAGAAACCATTCTTCAAGTAGTTAAGTTTTCAAACATAGACCATGTTGTTGACTAGCATAGATGATGATGACTCCCCTAAACCAAACCATCAAAACATATAAGTTGTCCAACCATATTGGATATAGACGTTAGAATAAGAGAATCACCATCAAATTAAGGAAGGAGTGTCCCTCTATGATATCACCCACTCAATTCTTAGGACACTGGCGCATTCGATAATCATCCCTAAGATACTTTAGGCAATCCACAATCCAGTTGAGGTTACTTGAATAGAAAACTAAAATAAAATGTCAAAAGATCATTTCAAGTAACACATTTTTGTGGGAAGAAAAGTTGATTGTGGACACAAACTCAGGGATGTTGCCAAAATCTGGCACTCAACTAACAAAAATTTGGAAAGATGCACTAAAGGAATGGTCTACCTATAATTAGAAAGCATCTTCGACTCAACAAGCAAAAACTTAACTAGAACTTGATTCTATCATTTTTGCTTCTCTTTTTCTTATTCTTATTTTGTAATAGCCTCAAAATAAGGACTTAGTAGAAACATTTTCATAAGTTTAGACAACCTTTGAATTTAATCTAGAAAGCAGAGCAGAAGGAATAGTTGAGACAATCAGTGAAAAAGGACTAATGTCAGAAGGATAGTTGAACAATCCTGCATAACTTCTTTAGACATCAACAAGTCCAACACCAAAGAATTCTCTCTCTCTCTCTCTCTCTCTCTCTCTCTCTCTCTCTCTCTCTCTCTTGTTGGATTACTGAGAGGAGGAGTGAATCAGTAATAGCATAATTACAATCCTTTTTCTTCAAATGTTATATCAATGTAGAATTATTATCCAATAATGAGCAGTAATAAATAAACAATCACACATACACTTAGTAGAAAAATTTTCATAAGTTTAGACAACCTTTGAATTTAATCTAGAAAGCAGAGCAGAAGGAATAGTTGAGACAATCAGTGAAAAAGGACTAATGTCAGAAGGATAGTTGAACAATCCTGCATAACTTCTTTAGACATCAACAAGTCCAACACCAAAGAATTCCTCTCTCTCTCTCTCTCTCTCTCTCTTGTTGGATTTCATCAGAGAGGGAGGAGGAATCAGCATTAAATACAATTACAACTTTTCTTCAAATGTTATATCAATGTAGGAATTATTATCCAACAATGAGCAAGACAAATAAACAATCACACATACACAAGATAATTAGTGTTTTTTACGTGGAATCCCAAATCTGGAGAAAACCATGAAATGCTTTTTCTTATATGTCTTGAAGAATTACATTCATCGAAGCACTAACTTCCTTTGTTTTCCAACAAGAATCGAAGGAGGCTCCAACCTCTAGTTTCTCAAAGTTCCAACCCGAGGGGAAGCTCCTAACTCCCCAAACTTCTAGCTAAACTAGGAAGGAGGCTATAACCCCAATGTTCTCTAGTTACAACTAGAAGGTGGCTAAAACTACTCAGCCATTGCCCCATCCTCCCAATTCTCAAGTAGAAGTAGAATGATGGAACCACTGTCACACTATCACTATGAGATATACTCACAAACCTTATACCAATAAATCTGAACCAAACATCAACCATGCATCAACCATGCATCAAACTCAGACTTCAATCTCAGAATCAACCTGTAATTTCAACTCCATAACTAACCTATACCATAAACAAGCATCAACCATGCACCAACTCAGTAATCAACTTGTTGCCTCATAAACAAGTGCATCAACCATGCACCAACTCAGTAATCAACCTCACTCATAAACAAGTGCATCCAACCATGTACCAAGTATGTTCCAATCATGTCAACTATCCATCAACTATGACTCCATCAATATGTAACAACATCATCAACTATCCACCACATGTATGTACAAGGCCAACTCATCATCCATTTGTCTCAACCATGTACTCAATATGTACCACAACCAAAATCCCTATCAATTTTATCATATCCAAATATGCTTTGTAGCTCTATAATAGGACCTGGTGTATATTATCACATTCTTACAAACCTTCCTCAACTTTAAAAACAATAAGAGATCAGTATTTTCTTTTATCAAACTTTTCTTTTTAGTCTCATATGCCTGCTCTTTGATTAGTCAACAACCAAAGTATCCTTAGAAGTAATCGCTATAACTTTGAACCTATAATGTATAAAGATATAAAACTATTACACAATGTTCTTCAATTCGTTTTCGTAATTCAATTACTCCAAGTAGTCACTACTTGCAACCTCCTTAAAAAGGAGTTATAGCAAAATGGTATACCTTTCTGAATTCCGGCTTATTCTAGAGCTAATTTTGTAGAGAGTTCCCTGCATGTAATATTTGATGAATTGATTTGAAACTATTACAAAGACTACTTTGAAGACAACTTCAACCAACACACATTAGATTTGGTATCATAGAATTTGCATTTGTTATGAGTAAGTTATGACGCTGCAATGTAAAACACCGATTCTCGACTAGTTTCAGTATTGGTCACAAACCCTATTTTCTACGGATTGTAACTCCAAAAATATAACGAGCCACAAGATGATTCTTTTACCATAGATACTTGGACATTTTTTCACTTCAGCACCTCCATGGTCTGAATCAATATAGAAAAAGTTCTAGCCAAAATGGTGAGATGATCTCAGAATAACATACCTTAGAGCACCACTCAAAGCTGAACTTATCCTTCCTGCATTTCCGCCTCTTTTCACCTCTCACTCATAATTCCTGCCTAGATATCATTGGTTACCTCATACACATAGATATTCAATATGCTCAAGGTGTTTCAAATGAGAGAGCCTTGTCTCTTATTTATACCTCCAAGTAGCTTCCTTTAAAAACATCTTCTAGAGGGTCACTTCATCCTACTCTTCCTATCTTTAGGGCTGGGGTCCACTTTAATTTCCATTAATTTTGTATTATTGAAATAATTTATTTTGTGACCACTTTGAATTATAATACACTCATCACTCTTTACTTTCATTATTTACCTTTAAAAATCTCTTAAATCACTTTCAATACTTTGACCTTTTGGATTTGTGGATGACATATGGAGGGTCCCTCCAACTTCTAAGGCCATAAATCTCAAAACTGAGAAGTTATGTGACGCTATACATACCACTAGAAATGACATGAAATGTACTATCCGATATAGAATGGTATTATCTGAAAAATATATCATAACTCATAATGTTACTCATCAAACAAACTTCATCCATTACCCAAACCTCGGTCTCCAACTTCCTCATGGCCATAACTCTAACTGCGGAGGAATTATGTGACGTTTCCATATACCACGCAGAAAATGAAACAAGCACTATCCATCTAGGATATTTCTCCTAACCTCAATTTCTTTCCTTCATCCTACTATTCCACAATTAAGCATGGTTTCTCTTAATTGTTAAAGCGCCTTCCCCGTGAGGGATTTCACCTATATACCTCACTTTGGAGTTCATCAACATTTACTTCTTATCAAATCCATAACAGCCAATAATGAAATAAGTATTTACATCAAACAATATTGGGTCCATTACTCAAACCTTTGTGCTACGAGGTTTTCTTCAAGGGTTGACATTAATGACAACCAACCATCAACAATCTCTCCCTTTGGCATTGATGGCAACACCGGATGCACATCAGATCATATCACTCTATGCTCCCCGAACCATGCCTCTGTCCTTTGCATCCCATATATCTTCCCCCGGAGCCATGCGCTCATTCTCCAGATTCCGGAGGGCAATCTCCCTTTGTCATCAACAATGCAAGGTATCTTTCCATCTTCCTCGACAGACCGTCCTCTTTATGGTGCTTCCTCATGTACATCTAAGACATATAATATAAGCATTCAAAAACATTCCTTTTGGAGTAGAAATAACTACAAGTCTTTGATCTAAGATATTCAAAGGCTTCCCCATGCAGCGTAATTGCAAAGATGTCTTCCACTTGTTCTTTGTGCCCACATAATCATGTTATTTTCTCAACCTATTCCCAGTGAAAGTGATACTTTATTGGATTGTTCTTTGTCTTGGAGTGCATTACAAGGTTTTTTGAGATATTGATGGCAATTTGTATTATCACAATATATTGGAATGGGCCCACCATACTCAACCTGTATATCAGTAAAAGTTTGTTTCATCCAAAAACCTGTCTACAACATGTTGCTAATGCAGAATATACTCTACCTTAATGTAGATATAGATACCTATGATTGTTCTTTCTTAGCCATGATACCAAACACTACCTAAGTAGAAATGCCAGTTCCAATCGCGATTTGTCACCATCAATACAACTCTTCCCAATCTACATCCGTAGGTATTAAGTTTATAGATCTTTTCCTTTGGATGTTCATAATTCAAACTTTTTTGTTCTTTTGAGATATCTAAAGATCCTTCTTTCAAGTAATACATGTGATTCCTTCGTGTTTTGGAAATCGTACACCTGCCCAATTGTCTGTGCATTACATCCGGTCCGGATGTTGTTACATATAGTAGGACACCAATCATTGACCTATATTAAGCCTCGACTGTAGACTTTGAATCATCATATTTTCTCAACTTATAAATCGGGTTTGTATGGGAGTGATAATTGGTTTTCAATCTTCCATTCAAAACCTCTTTATCATTTCTCCTCGATATACTTGGTTTGAGAAATAAAAATTCTTTGGTTTCTTTGATGTATCTCAAGTCCTAGAAAGAAGGATAGTCTCCAAGTAATGACATTTCCAAATTCACTCTTCCGCTTTACATATGGCCTCGATGTTGTCACATATAGTAGACCGCCAATCATTGACCTATATTGCCTCCCGACTGTAGAGGACTTGAATCATCATCTTTTCAACTCATAACCGTTTGTATCGGAGTGATAATCGCTTGCAATCTTCCATTCAACCCTTTATCATTTCTTTGATATACTTGGCCTGAGAAATAAAAATTCCTTTGGTTTCTTTTTGACGATCTGAAGTCCTAGAAAGAAGGGATAGTTCTCCAAGCAATGACATTTCAAAATCATTATCCATATCCTTTGCAAATTCTTGGCTTTAACCTGTCATAATCACTACCAAAATAATATCAACATAAATCCTACCAATAAAATATTACCTTTGACTTTACCTTTGATGTAGAGGTTGCTGTCTAAACTTCCTTTTCTTCCTAACTCTCAGCTCACGCGCAGAGCATTTATTTAGTCTAGAGTACCATGGTCTAGGAGCTTGTTTTAGGAATTACATACAAGGCCTCTTTAATTTACATACATAGTACGTGTTCTCTGACAAACCAAATCTTTTCTCGCTGTTCAATGTAATTCTTCAATTTTAAATTCGAAAAAATGATTTTACGGCCCATCCATATACTTTAACATTTTTGGAGCATGGATAAGCTGGCTGGCGTGGCGGTGCAAAAAAAGCAAAATGAACTGTTTCCATCTCTAGCAACTCCAAAATATCTTCAAAGTCGATTCCTTCATCCTGTGCTTATCCTTTACATACAATTCTAGATTTGTTCCTTGTAACTCATCCATCTTCATTCAATTTATACTTGAAAACTCCATTTTGTGCGGATCACGCTCTTATTCTTTGGTCTTTGAACCAACTCCCAAGTGTCATTTTTCTCTATTTGATCCACCTTCATCCATGGCCTTATTCCAAAATCCATCCTTACCGGGTTTCTTCCAAAATAGTTTGTCTAATTGTAGATAAGAGTGCTAGGTGTGTTTGTTCAAGGAACTAGATTTTCTTTCTAGTCTCAACTCCTGCATCTTTGTTTCCAATAATCTAATCTGAAGGATGATTCTTCTGTACTCGTTTGCTAGGTGTCTTTGGAGATACTTATTGAACTTGCTCTTCTACTTCTTTCGGATTCTCTTCATCTTCATTTTCCTCTTCTTCTTCTTTTTCATCTTCTTCTTCAAAAAGTTGTTTCATTGATTTGTTTTCTTCTTTCATTGATTCTGGTCTACCTGTTTCATCAATTGTTATATTGATGCTTTCCACAAATTTGTTTAATCTTAGATTGTAACACTTGTATTCTTTCCTTGTACTTGAGTAACCAACAAATATTCCTTTGTCCACACAAAAGTCAAACTTTCCCATTCTTCCATCTTCTCTTTTGATGTAGCATTTTCTTCCAAAAACTCTAAAGTGCTTCACATTTGTTGGTCTTCCTTTCCATAGCTCGCAGGGAGTTTTATCAGTGTTGTTTCTAAGCATTACTCTGTTTTGAATGTGAACTGTTGTATGCACTACCTATGTCCAAAAAATATCTGTCAACTTTGAATCCATTATCATTGTTTGAGTCATTTCTTGTATTGTCCTGTTCTTTCTTTCAACATCTCCATTCTATTGAGGTGTCCTAGGGACGGAGAATTGTCTTTTTATTCCATGATTGCTGAAGTAGTCCATAAATTCCTTTGAGGTGAATTATCCTCCATTATCCGATCTTAAGCATTTGATTCTTGAATCCATCTAATTTTCAACCATTTCCTTGTAGATCTTGAAATTTTCAAAAGCTTCTGATTTGTTCTTGAGAAAGCAAACTACAGTCATTCTTGTATAATCATCAACTAATAACATAAAGTATCTCTCAACTTTTAAGCCTTTTTTTGTTGTTGGTCCAACTATATAAGTATGCGCAATTTCCAGTGGTTTTGTTGTTGAATATTCCTTTGATTTGAACCTGGTCTTTGTTTGCTTTCCTTGTTGGCAATGCTTGCGTAAAGTGTTGGTTGGTTTCGTGATCTGGAGAATTTCTCTGACTGCTTCTCTTTTGCTGACTTTGACAAGGTTATCAAAATGCATGTGACCCATTCTTCTGTGCCATAGCCAACTTTCATCTTCCTTTCCTAGACAACACTTTTCAT
>SNQJ01S0218233.1:0-15319 GCA_010110895.2 Picea sitchensis | reverse complement strand
TTTCTGTTTTAGGAAGGTTATCCTACATATTCTAGGAAAGGTTACCACAAAAAAGAAAGATTTGAAAGGACTAAGAGGGAGTCATTGATCATGAAGAAGCCAATTTGGTTTCGTGACACTTTGTAGGACCTAAAGGGGCATGCAACATATAGAAGCATGGTCTAAGGATTCTCTCAGATAGAGGGAGTTGACTTCATAATTTGAGATGAAGGATATTGAAAGAATTCATCATAGACATGGTGCAGGAAGGCGAAATGAGGCTCCATCACTTATCCACATATGAGCAGATAGATAAAATTTTCACTAAGCCTCTGTATGGGACAAGATTGGAAGGAGTGAAAATGTTTCCCTCGGGGAATATTGATGATTGCAACATCATGTCGATATTCCAAGATTGATTAGACGAACTTGATCATGTATTCTTTAGACGAACCTTGATCATGTATTGATTAGACGAACCAGAGGTATTCTTGGACGGACTCAAGATTCAAGTTTCTTCTAGTCAGGCCTTGAAAATCTAACGAGTAGGTGACTAGTTAACTAACAAGTAGGTGAGTAGCCCCGATAAGCATTGGGTCGACTCTATCTCCATAGGAACTGGTTTGTAGACCAAGGGAGATAGATAACATCTACATCTAGAGTAGATGTTCCCCAATGTAGTCTTCGAAGGACTGAAGACTTGAGGTGCTTGAGGTGAAATTCCATGTGTCTGGTAGCATTGAGTTAAATGCATTAACGAAGTGATCCTATGAGAGGATCACCATGAGGTGAATGCGGCTTTGATGAGGTCATTTTTACACATTATTTTGTTCATCTTAGTGATCCATTGACAACATGTGTTTAGGTTCCCAAAAAGAGACTTTCTTCAGTAGGAAAGTGATTGATTTTCTCTTACCAAAAACTTTGTCAAGGAGGGTCGTCGTAGGCTGCACCATAAGAAGGGTGCGACGATGCATGGTCATTGCCCTCTTCCCTAAATCTAGATTGCGACGTCTCCACAAGGTGACCTAAAGCTAGGGTGCGGTGATGTTAAAAGACTAAGAAAAGGTTAAGTTTCACGAAAGTTCTAGAAGGGGATATTCTATAAGGTGAGGTGGGATCCATATGGTTGGGATCATACTCACTTCTCTGATTTGACAGGATCATCCCAATCTCTTTAACCATTTGTATTTCCCCTATATAAAGAGGGATTTCTCATGGAAAAGGATAAGGTTGATTTTAAGGATAATTAGGCACAAAAGGTTAATTCAAAGCTAAGGTTGTATGGAGAGTTCTGCATTGGATCATTCTTGAAAGACTCATTTCAGTTCCTCACGTCATTGTGGATCTTCTTCATTCAATATTGGGGAAAGTGTATGTGTTGGAGAAAAGGTTCATCATAAACGGACCTTGAAACATCAAAGCTTTGGTTGTAATATCCACTTTTATTATTATATAATATAGTGATATGTTTCTTTCCCATAAAACTCATCCCATTTTATTGTATGATTCCTTCATCACATACATAGGTTCTCGTTGAGTATATTATAATTTGTTTCTTTCACTTTGGTTGTCTTGTGTTCCCTTGCAGATTCAATATCACAGGAGCACTGGAGTGGAGCTAGGATGAAAACGACGAGAGGAAGCGATAATGAAATGGTATGTTGCCCATCTCTTGCTAGATAGTAAATTCAATGATTAGAGCTTAGGAAAAGCATCATGTTCTGTTCTATTTTGTTCTAGATCTAGGTGGATCTAGGGAGATATGTTTATGTCCGCATTTACCGATAAGTCCCATAACAAAATTGGAGACCGTACTGGGGAGGAATCCCTCCTTTTGATTTTTTGCTTCCCATTTTCCTTTAGCTTGACTTCTTCTGATAAATTTCATTCTCTGAGTCTATGGGTGATCCATTTAGACTCCCTGGGTTTAGAAGTTCATTTGGATTTTTTGTCTTTCTTCCAAATTTTTCAAATTTATAGAGATCATCGCACTGTACCTTATTGTCAGTCTGCGATGGCCCTGATATGTCTCTCTCTTCTTAGCCAATCCAATGCGACAAAATCACACTGTGCTCTACCAATAGCCTGCAACGACCCTTACTTGTAAGTTATCTGGTCGAAAAGAGTCGATAGCGACCTGTTGGTGGTTAACGATGCTCCTGGTCTAGATATCGACATGTTGCAAAGCCCATCTTATCATATTGTTGTAAGGTATGATTCTTGATTGTGAAATGATCTTATGCATCTCTGACTGTGCTACTTGTCTGATCTTAGTTGTAAAGAATTAATCATCTTATTCAGCAGAGCCATATGGGTAGTTGATGATCTCATGCTCTAAGACATTGAAGACCTATGTCCAAGTTTTAATGGCGTCTGTGACTTACAGAGTTGTGTCTGATAGAACATCTGTGTTCAGGTTTGAGTCGTCACCTGATGCATTGAGATTCTTTGCAATTTTTCATGGTGCCATAATCCTCAAGGAAACATAATAAACTTATTCGTTACAGGGGGAGTCTGTGAGTTATTCACTAAATAAAAACTGCTAATTGTGAATGGTAAAAATGAATTTAAAATACAAAGTGTTTTTATTCAAAAATTTTATTGATCTTCGTATAGCCTTACTGACGAAGAATTTATTAACATTATTGAAATTCATACCTGGAGATTCACGATCCTTATTTGAAAGCATTATCCTTAATTGATCATAAATTCCATCAATATTTCAAAGGTTTGCGTTAGAGAGTTTTGGATGTGATAGGGTGGAAACCTCCCAAATTCTGAATCCACGGAGGAATTAATATCTGATTAATCACTTTTAAATATTAATTAATGATGTTTAAAATGTTGTATTCACTTCAAGTATTTCGAAAGTTTGGACTTTGTTAGCACAAGACAAATTTCCCGAAATCTGAAACTGCGAGGTAATCAATTTATGAGTAATCACCTTTAAGTCTTAATTAATCATGCTGAACTTTAAGTGTTTCGAAAGTTCATACTTCGTAGGTTTTGAATATAACACAAGGGAAATGTTCCGAAGTACAAAACTGTGAATTAATTAATTAACTTTTAATCGCGAGTAACTTTCGCTATTAAATGTTTTATTAATTCCTTTTTACTTTTTGAAATGTCCAATACTCTGTCATTTTGATACTTCGATGATTTGTGAACTCTCTCTTTGTTACAATCCTGAAAGGTCATCTCCCAGAGTGACATGGCAGAGATGACATCATTCTGGATGACGTGTCAAGAAAAGAGAGGTGCCATATGTCACTCGAAAATGTGTGAATCATCCAACGGAAATGTCAAAAATAAGTGCCATGTGTCATCCCATGAAAGATTTAAAAGACATGTGTCCTATGACTCGTGTCCATGAGTTCTTTAGGATTTATCACGAGTTGTTATCTTTGGGTTTCAGAGTTTTGGGGATTTTGTTTTTTAGACTTGCTAGAAAACCCGAAGCGTGCAGTTGCGAAGTGACCGTTGCGGGCTTCGTTTTAAAAAAAAAAACTCAGGAGGCTGCAAAACTTCTAAGATCATTAGGATCGTTCGATCAAATTAAGGAAAATTATCAACGAAAGATATTGTAAGTGCCTTATTGCTAAATAACAACCAATGAATTATTAAAAATAAAGGAAACTTCCTAACTTTCTTCTTTTTGGGTAAAATTTTGTTTCTAAGAGGTGAGAGATATAAAGCTCAAAAGTTCAAAATTGTGTGTGTTCCAACATAGGCTCCATCTAGGGATTGTGGATCCCTGTGAGGCATGAAATAACAGTAGACTTTGTGCCTTTATTGGGTAAATGGAGTCATTGTTTCTTTTTGAAAACCATTTTTCATCTTTATTTAAGAATTAGTCATTCATAGAAAAAACAAACTTCACCAAATCTCCCAAACCATCAAAACATACTTAATGATTGGTTAGGCTATTTTAAAATTTCCTTTTCCAATTTTAGAATTGTTTAAGATAATGACAATAATTTTTACTTGAAATATCAATCTTAGACCGACTTCGTTTGCTTCAAGGTTAAGCAGGTGTAATAATTTATTTAGTGAATCCTTAGTTGGTTCAAGATGTAAGTATCACTGCAAAGAGAACTAGATGAAAGAGTATGTTATATAGATATGTATGAAATCCTTACAGATATCATAGATATTGCTTCACTTCCAGTGAGCATGTTCAGTACCCTGGTGAAGCTATCTACTTCTATCATTGAATTTCTTTTCACCACTTCAATTAACACTTTGTATTCTACTGAGATGAGGGAAATCATTATATGAATTTCCTTTCAGCATCTCTTTTGGAAAATATAGGGGCAATCAAATTATGAATTTTCTTTCACCATTTGTCTTGTGTTTTAATATTTTGAAGTGGGGGAAATCGATTTCTTTGTCACATACAAGGGATGATATATGTTTAAAGTTTTTTAAAAGAAGGTATGTCAACAATTTTTAAGAACACTCTGAAACTAAGTTTCTTCCAATTTTCAATACACCTTCACCTACAAGGACATTTTTTATGGGATTTTAATATTTTGAGGGATCAAACTTGAGCGAATTAGTCAGTTTAAAGTCCAATATAGGAGCCAAAATGATCAGGATTAACCTAGACATAGATTTTCAATTAAAATCAAAGGAACATAATGATTTTCTTCTAATCTTGTTTTGAAAATATGTTTTTTAAGTTTTCAAAGTCAAGGTAAGTTCCTTTCTTTCTATGAATACTAAGAAAAGATAAAGAAAACATTAAGTAGACAAAAACTTAGGGATAGGCAAAAATAACCAAATCGAAGATTCGGAGGACCTGACACACAATATCCTAATCCTACGCAGGTTCGTGTATTTAGTTCAGACTTCCTCCAGGCTTATTTATTTTTATTTTATTTTTATTTTGTTTTTGTTTCAGAGATGATTTAGAATTTATTAGTATGCCACTTTAAGTCATAATTTTAAACCTCTCTAATTTTTTAGGTCAGGTGATAATATTACCCTGAATGAAACTTCCTACACATTCATTTTCAAAAGAATTTTATTTGAACTAGAAGAGTAAGAACTCACACCTCATTTTCCTTTTGCACTTTCAACAAGGTAGATTATTATTTTATCACCTATTTTTTAGAGAAATCAAAAGTTCGAAAACATGTGTTGAATTTTTACTCAGCATCATCTCCTGTTCGATAAGACATATTCTGCAAAAGGAATAAAATAAAAAAATGTCAAAATATCCTGTAGAATAGAGATGATATGTGATATCGATGTTTTTATTTTTCATTTATTGATGTCAAGTGATCATAAATTTATTGAAAATGTTTACAACTAATGATCAAATGACTAAGATAATTTACAAAATGAAAAGAAAAAATAAAAATTAAAATAGCCAATGTCAATCCAATCCGATATATACAATGGAAATCCGAATTGTGACTATTCCATGAAATGTTTTGAAAAACGCCCATTGATAGGAGCATCCAGGATTTGTCCATCAAGATTTTCTAGTGAGAATGAGTTTTTTCCCTCAATAGCTGCAATTTTCAATGGTTTGAACCAAAGGTGATCGAATTTTCTATGTTTCCCTGCATCTTCATTTCTAGCCTCCGATTTTAAAACTAAATCGCCAGGAAGAAACTCCTTGTCTTTGGATTTTTTATCGAAAAGAGATTTCATATTATCCTGATACTTTTGAAGCTTATCATCCACTTCCATTCTATTCTATTGAACTTCGATGATTTGATTCATTCTTCTTGTAACGTCGTTTGGCTCTTTGTTTGTGTCCTACCAAAGTTTTGTTATAGCCCTAATTTGCACCAGACCTGCTTACCTGGCATTAGGCCTTCTCAGATTCCTTATTTTCCAAAACACTATTGAACAACTCTTCTTAAAAACCCCTTTTATAAAGGCCGACACACCCTGCTACATTACTGCACGTGTGTACATGCTAGCTAACCCAAGACAACCCGCTTGTACCTACAAAAGCACGAAAAAATGAAAGTTGTTGACGGAACACACAACTTTGGGTAAGTTAACTAAACCTTTCGACCATGCATGGTCGGACATTCGACAAAATACCTAGCTTCTTATAGCCTATAAGAGAAGGGTTAGGGGTCCCATTTGGAAGAGGAGAATCATAGTAAAGAAACTATACCCAATTGAGCATCCTTTGTCCTAACCTTTAGCAATCCTTGTGCAAAGAGAAGTATAGAGAAAAGCAGTTGGAAGACAGTGGAAGAAGAGCCTAGGACCAGGATCGAGGAGAAGTAGCCGAATTTATCATTATAAGGTAATCTTGAGTCTCCTTCTGAATCCGATCTCATTGTTTGTAGATCCTCAAGCCCTCGTTCTTGTGATTCTTCGTTGATAGACTCTACTAGTCCTAGCCAGAGCCTCCATCATCATATGGAATATGGTCAATTTACTTTACCCTTTAGGACTGTCGACCCTTGCTTGCATGATTTCTTGGATTTTGAATTGCCTTCAGATGAGGCTATCCTTGAATCCATGACTATAGATTCTATACTGCGGGAGGACTTACACAGTGGTTTGTGTTTTCTTCCCTTATGGGAGACTTCTCAAGTTATCTATTGAAGAGAGTCTTGGTATGAGCCTATCAGTAGGCTCTACCTGAACCAGTTTCATATATGAGTCATAGCCCCCTATGGGTCTTCTTTTAAGCTCTTTCAGGCCCTCTAAATGTGAAACTATTGTCGAGCGATCTTGTTGTCTTTCATGCTCATTAAACTAAAATTTGAAGGCACATCTGTCCGACAGTAGTTTACCCCTTTTTCGGTTTAGATGGTCAACTGTACGAACAAATGTATACTCTAGGAGCCTCGGTTCTCTAGAAGAGTACCCTCAAGTATAAGTTTAACCCTTTTTCAGGCCCAAGAGACTAAATTTATGAAAAAGGAACCCCCACGGATTCCATAGTTAAGCTCTTTTTAGACTCCCTAAAATTGAAAATATCGTTGAGTGACCCTATTCTTTCACACTCATTAAAATGGTCTAGAAGAACATTCCTGACGGAGTCCATAGTTAAGCTTTTTCCAGACTCCTTAAAAATGAAAAAGTGGCCAAGTGATCTTGTCTTTATCACACTCGTTAAAATGGTTTTGAATAGACGTCTTGTCGGTGCTAGTTTACCCCTTTTTCGAATCAACTAGACTACCTTCGAAAAAGGTACCCCATTGGACTCTCCTTTTACGTTTTTCAGACTCTCTAAATATGAAAAACCGTCGAGCTTACCTTCTTTGGGCTCGTTAAAATCACATTGAAGGACGCTAATTGTGTGTTTTATTAATCACATTTGCATACTCCCGTCTTTGGCCTAATGCTGACTCCATGTTGCTCTCACCTGAATAATCTAAACCATGCCTTATAAGCAAGCCCTGTAGCACTTTTCCTCTGCGTCTTGACACCTTTGGCCCCCGGAGGATTTTTCCTGAGTGTCCTTACTTTCAACATTAGTCTTGTCCTTGCACCTTGAACTTGTATGTTTGCAACACTCATTCCTCCTTTGTAACATAACATTCTTTTATTCTTTTTCCAAAAGTATTGAAAAAGACAAAAAAAATAAAATATACCCCAAAAAGAGGAAGGGAAAAGTATTTTCTTTGTATTGGCAGCATAATGAGTCGCCCTTGGATAAAGCACATCTGTCCATTTGTTCGTCAAACACTGGGATTTAATACGACCTTAGGAAGTTGTTCTCGCTACATAGAGTTGTGTCCTCCTCCATTTGGTTATTCTTCCAAACATATGAAGAGTTTGCGTTGCCTCCTGCCTCATAAACTTATGTTAATGCCATGCTACCTGAGTCTCATCATTTGTCGTGCTATTGTCCAAGGGAAGTTTTTACCAAGCCTGAGTCAACCCCTCTTTAGTTTGTCTCTTGCCCTCATGCTCGACCATCTTGAACGTCCAATCAAGTCTTTGCTCGAAATAAACGAAGCCTTTAGTATGATCATCAAGATTCTCTAATCCATGACCGACGAGCCGTCGAAGACCTCTGGGTAGCGAAGTCATACACTCATATTACACTCCTACCCGAGTTTTGAATATTTTGAAGTTGTTTCTCAAGCTCTTAAGACATCATATCTAGCCATCAGGCCTTATCAACTTCTAGAAGATGGATACTCTACATGTATATTTTTTTTGATTTCGAGATGTAGATCCATTGTGTATTACTCACAACTACACTTTATATAGTTATATGACATGGATCTACATTGTATTTCATTGGTAGCCATGATTTTATTTTATCTTGAGCATGGGTATGCCCGCCTCGGTGAGACAATTATTATTTTGTAGATGACACCTCCTGATTTCTGGTCCCTGGGCTCACTTGTTCGACAGATCGGTGAAGATTGTTAATGTATTTCGGCCATCAGATTCTCTTCTGACCTCACACATTAGGGGGAATCTGTTATAACCCTAATTTGCACTAGACATGCTTACCTGGCATCAGGCCATCTGAGATTCCTTCTTTGCCAAAACACTGCGGAATAAATCTTCTTAAAAACCCCTTTTATAAATTCCCACACGCCCTACTACATTACTGCACGCGTGTACACGCTAGCTGACCCAAGATAGCCCGCGTGTACCTACAAAAGCACAGGAAGGGAAAGATTGATAGGAAGGATAACGTCAGTACCAGAAACCATTTGGAAAGGAGACATACCTATAGATTTCTTGGTGCCAATTCGGTTTTCCCATAGGGCATATTTTAAATGGATATGCCAAGATTTTGTATTTTCTGTCAAAACGTTTTTTATTATAGTCATCATGCTTTTGTTAGATGATTCATCTAACCCATTTCTCTAAGGATAATAAGTTGTAGAATGAAATAAAACAATATTTCATTTCTAATAGATATTGATCATTTCAATAGACTTAAAATACTGAGCATTATTAGTGACTATCTTTCGAGGACAACCAAATCTTGATAGGATGTTTTCTTCCAAAAAGTTTATTACTACTGAAAATGTAGCATTACAAGTTGGAATGGCTTCAACCCATTTTGTAAAGTAATCGGTAGTGGTTAGAATCAATCTATGTTGAGCACTTGATCATGGATGGATTTCTCCGATGAAGTGTAGGCCCCATTGTTGGAAAGGAGCTTCATATTTTATCGGGATTAAAGGTAAGACATGGAGATTTTTCTTACCAGTGAACAATTGACATGAATTGCAGGCTTTGACCCTTGAATTCATATAGGTAAATAAATTTTTCCAATAATATCATGCCCTTAGAATCTTGTAAGCTACTTCTCTCCAGGCATGATGCCCTCCAGACACTCCTTCATGAAATTCATCAATGACACCTTTTGTTTCATATTCTGTCAGGCAACATAATAAGAAACTTAGAGGGTCTTTCCAGTATAGCTTTCCATCAACAATGCAATACTTAATTTCATGTAGTTTTAAAGTCCTTGCTTTGGAAGTATTCATGTCATTTAGCCATTGAAGAGTAAGGAACTATGAAGCAATATCACAATAGCAAGCAAAGGAAGAAAAATTATCTTCAATCTAGATTATAGGTGCTTAATTGGCAATTTATTCTATATCCATGAGAGAATCATGTGATTCAAAGTTATTTATTCCGAGCACTCTAAAATTTGATTCAAATAACATATTAGCCAAACCCTAACCTTTCACTAACTTGGTTGTTTTCTCTTCTAGGTCAAACTCTTGGATTTTAGCCAACCATCTACTTCTTCATCCATCACTATCTAACTGAACCAAGATATCTTTAATTTCATTTGTTGGCACGTAAGCAATTATTTTGGAGTGCAACACATATGTTCTGAAAGACTTAAGAGCCTTCACCATTGCATAATATTGTTTTTCAAGTATATCATATCTTATCTCTGCATCCCTAAGTCTTTTATTGAAGAAGGCTATTGGTTATTTGAATCCTTCTTTGTTCTTTTGAAGGAGCACTGCTACACCAATATGTTCAGAAGTGAAAAAGAAGATCAAGAATTCCTTTGTATAGTCTAGACTCGCTAGCACTGGTGCTTCCCCTATAGATTTCTTAACATGCTTGAAAGACACTTTGGCCTTTGTAGTCCATTTTACTTCGTTGTCCTTCTTTAGCATATCTGTAATCAATTTTATTATTTCAGCAAAGTTAGGTATAAATATCCTTAAAAAATTGATCTTACCTAAAAAAGATTGAATTTCTTTTCTATTTCTAGGAATGTTAATCAGGTCAATAGCCTCAACTCACTTAGGATCAACCTTGATTCCATCTTTTGAAACTATATGACCTAAAATTTTACCTTCTTTCATAGTGAAGTGTGATTTTGGGGGGTTAAGAGACAAACCAATTTTTTTGCATCTCTCAAAAGTTTGTTTGAGGTGTATCAAATGTTTTGCATCACAATTGGAAAAAACAATCAGATCGTTTAGATAAATAACAACAAATCTTTATCTCTCCCCTACGAATGCAAGATCCATGGCTCTCGAGAAATTTTCTCCTGCATTCATCAAACCAACCAACATTTTATCATACATAAAGGTTCCCCGTGGAGTGGTAAAAGAAGTCTTTTCTCTATCATCTTCATGAACAACGATATGGTTATATCCTAAGAAATCATAATTAATAGAAATCCTGTTAGCCCCTACCACCTTCTCTAGAACATGGTCCATCTTTGGGAGCGTATAGTTATCTTTAAGGGAAGACCGATTTAATTTCCTAAGATCAACACAGAGTCTTATTTCGCCGCTCTTCTTTCTAACAAGGATCAAATTGGCCACCCATTTAGAGTATCTGAGAGGAATGATAATTTTTGCATCAAGGAGATTTTTAACCTCCCTTTCTATCACTGGCAGAAGAATTGTGTTTATTTGTCTAATTTTCTGTCTGAAAGGTTTAATACCATGTTTTAAGGGAATCTTGTGTTCAATAACAGAGGTATCATAAGTTTTTAGATCATCATAAGACCATGCAAAAACATCTTTATACTGCCTAAGTAACTCAACGTATTTACTCTTTATTTGGGCCGGAAGGTAT
This sequence comes from Picea sitchensis, assembly GCA_010110895.2. Lineage (NCBI taxonomy): Eukaryota > Viridiplantae > Streptophyta > Pinopsida > Pinales > Pinaceae > Picea > Picea sitchensis. The sequence continues at coordinate 4,330 of SNQJ01S0218233.1, read as the reverse complement.
TTTGATATTTTGACCATTTTGGGATCTTCCTTGGTTCCTACATTACAGTCTTGAACTTCTTGTGGTTGAGGTTGTAAGGTAGACTTTAAAGGTATATCATTTTGGTAAAACAACCTTTCTAAGGGGATCAGGCCTCTGGGAATCTGATTGTTTTTAAGTGGGAGCATGCAATGATTTGCAATTTTATCTCGAAACTTCTCTGGGTTCTCTCCTTCCTGCATAATCAAAGAAGGATTGTTCTAATTTTATTGATCTATGTGAGTCTCAAAAAAATCATCAACCATTTCGAGGAACTATTTGATTTTTTCATCGTATTCAAATACTTTCCAGTGATGAACATTGTTCAGAATCAAAGGTTTATGTCTCATCTTGATATGATATTTCAGTTTCAAAAAATTAGGTGGTATGAAAGTCACAACAGCTTTGGCGGTGGTATGAAAGTCACAACATCTTTGGCCAATGAATCAACTTGCTGATTTTGCATTCTAGGGATAGAGTGAATATTAAAGGATGAGAAGAAATTCTCTACAAGATCCCAGGAACAATTTCTATCTGACCTTAATCTCAGATGCTTTGCTTGATAATGTTGTTTTATTGGTTTTATAATGGGCTCTGCATCACCATAAACTATCAGATGATCGATTTTTAACTTTCTTGCATTTTCTAATCCTAAGACTAAAGCTTCATACTCACATAAGTTATTGGTATAATCAACGTCCCATTGTAATATGTAAGAGAAAAGAATAACATACTCATCCCCTGGCGCAACAAATAGCACTCCATCCCCTGCTCCTTCACAGGATGAAGCACCATCGAAGAACATTTTCCACATCCCTTCTCTAACATTTAGATTTTTCTTTGAAATTTATTTTTTGTTATTTTCTTCTTCTATGCATTCCTCAAAATCATCATCTATAGATAATATTCAATTTCCTAAGTCTTTATCAACTACATATACTGGGTAGTTATTGGGTTTTTGAGGGTCACTTACAGTATAAACCAGTCTAGTTTCTATGTATATTCAAGTGAATTGTCCACCAAAAATTGGAATTGCAGCATAGGTCATGTCTAACTGGACCGATCCTCCTAACTTGGTGCCCCAAGATCTAGATAGAAGAATGGCGTACTTGGAAAGAACGTCAGCGACCACCACATCCATAAGGATACATTTCACAGGAATCTAAGCAAGGTTTAAAACTAGATCTTTAATCATGCCCAAACACTTAACCTTTATAGAATCAAATGAATACAAATCTTGATAAGGTTTAGTGACTTCAAGGCCTAATTTTTCCATGATAATATTAGGAATTAAATTATGTGAGGCTCCTGAGTCTACCATGCAATTGTAAAGTAAATGATCATGCAAAGTCAATGTAATATAGAAAGGAGAAATAAAGTCCTTATTGTTTTCAATGTGTGGTCTAAACATGATCGTAGGTTTCTCATCCTACAAATTGATAACAACATCTTGACATTTAGTATCAAAAATTTTATTTCTTTTGTGATTTGTTTTTTATAGATTGGATTTCTGGCAAGCTCAACAAGGGGCATTGGAATTTTAATTTTATTAAGTTCGGTCTCTAAATTGAAAGTCCCAATTGTATTTTCAATTTCCTTGGTCTGAACTTCATCTTCTATATTTTCTGGCTTCTTAGCCTATATCGTTTTCATTTCCACTTGCTCTATTTGGGTAGTTTGTGTTTCAGTCGATGGTTTTGTAGTTGCTGCCTCATTTTCTTTATTTCGTGATAAAATATATTTTGGTGGAATATTTGTAGAACTTTTTCCTCTAAGCCTTAAATAATATTTATGTTGAAGCTCGACTATTATTGAATCAACGAAACCTTTGTATATAGAGTCTCCCAGATTGTTGATGTTTTCATTATTATTAAACAAAGATACTAGTCTAAGGATTTCTCAAAATCTTTCTTGGTTAGGTGAGGCTCAATATCATCATCGATGAGGTTGTTTATATCATGATCTAACTCCTCATAATCTTGGACTTCATCTCTCTGCATAAAATTCTCAGTTTTAAATGGAGCTTGAATATTTTGATCCTAATTTCTTATTTGTCTTTGTTGTATCTGAGGATTAGGGTTTCTCCTGAACTAATTCCTAATGTATGTATCAGGTTTTGATTGTTCTATTTCCATCCTAGAATGTTTTTTTTGATAAATTTGTAATAATTTTGGCCATCTCATCCATTTTTTCTAATGTGGACTTTCCAGATCCGGAGGGTCCTGCATGTTCTTTGAAATGCTTGGGTTCTCTGGCTCCCATATAAACCTTAGCTATCAGCATCCCATATGCCATCATATTAGATTCAATTTCTATATCATCATCTTGCATCCCTGCTAAAGTAGTAGATCTCCTTTCTCTCGAAAGTAGAGAGAAATTGGGATCAAAGGCTCCTACAAAAGTGACTTTTGCAGCTGGTTGAGAAGGTTTAACTTCGGCTAGGATTTTTTGATAAAGGTTATTAAATATCTGGATAAATTCTAGGAATGATTCAGAAGTATTCTTTCTCAAGGCTCTGAATTTGGTTAAGTAATAAAGATGATATTTTCTCTTGCCCCATTGCCCAAGGAAGGCATTTTATAGATTGCCATATGATCGTATAGAGCCTACTGAGAGTCCTCTTAACCAAGTTCTCACATGTCCTTTAAAAATATGTACTAACAGTATTGAGTAAACTTCCTCATGCTCAATTCCAAGGATATCAAAAAACTGGTCGAAAATGCTATATGTTATGTTGTTGTTATATCCCGTTCTCCCATGAATTTGGGGAGGTTATTCATGTAATTTTTGGGTAAATCATGCAAGACAGTGGGAAGAAATAGGGGAGCTTATATGGCAGAAAACATGGAAAGGGTCCTAGGGGGTTGCGCTTTTCCACCATCATGTTAAGAACCAAATATCAATATAGCATAGAAAAACCTCAGAATAAGTACTCACGCCTTGAAAAAGAGAGAAATTTAGATAATAATCCTCTTTGAGGGGGCAACCTCCTTATGTCCACATAAATGTACAATTCGAAGATGATTCCAAATGAAAATGTCTCCTTGGTATATATAAGAGACTAGGAGATATAACTACAACTAATGGAATAAATCCGACATAAATAAAATAACATTACTAATGTAATATGCCTCAATTAAGGGGTAATGAGCCAATATTAGGGCTTAACATGCCCCTCCCCTTGAGACAAGTGTTGTTCGCAATGATTGAGTAACTCTAGATGCTTATGTATAAAAGAATCATCTTCCTAAGGGGAATCTTCAGCAAGTAGTTTCCTCCATTTAATGAGATACTCTGAAATGATTCTATTCCTCAGCTGGCGAACTCTTGTGTTAGTGATGGCTTCAGGCTCCAATATGATTTTTCCTTCCTCGTCAAGTTCTAGAAATATAGTTTGAACTGGGATCTTGTCACCTATAACCTTATTTAAGCATGAAATGTGGAAAACTGGGTATACTCGTGAAGATGCAGGCAACTCCAATTTGTATGCCATAGTACCAATCTTTTGCAACACCTTATAAGGGACATAGTACTTTGGTGATAATTTATTATCCTTTTTGTATTTCTTGAGGGACATCTATTTGTATGGTTGTAGTCTTAAAAACAACCAATCCCCTACTTCAAAACGTCTTTCACTACGATGTTGATCTGCTTGTTGTTTCATGCGATTATGTGCCATGGTCAGGTTGTCCTTTAAGATTTGGAGAACTTCTTGTTGATGCTCGATGTGATCTTCCACTGCTTGAACCTTAGATTTTTATTTTAGAGAAGAAGTGATGGAAGGAGGGTGGAATCCATAGAGTGCCATTAATGGTGTCATATTTGTTGCAGTATGAAAGGAAGTGTTATACCACCATTCTGCCAAGGGTAACCATTTGAACCATTGTGTTTATTTATCAGAGACAAAGCAATGAAGGTAGCCTTCCATAAATTTGTTCACTATCTCGGTTTGTCCATCAGATTGAGGATGATAGGATGAGCTATGATCCAATTGAGTTCCCAAACAAGAAAATAATTTTGTCCAAAAATGTCCAGTGAAGATGGGATCTCTATCACTTACAATAATCTTTGGGCTGCCATGTAGATTTTGAATGGTCTCCATGAATGCGGTGGAAACTGTAGTAGCTTTGAAGGAATGAGAGAGTGCACAAAAGTGTGTGTACTTGGTCAGACTATCAACAATCACCATGATGACACTCTTTCCTTCAGACTTCGGTAACCCTGTGATGAAATCCATGGAAACCTCCTCCTAGCGTTGACTTGGGATGGCTAATGGTTGTAAAAGACCTAGGATCTTAATTGTTTCCACCCT
>SNQJ01S0218232.1:0-15363 GCA_010110895.2 Picea sitchensis | reverse complement strand
CAGGGTTTACTCACTCTTAGAACACACTAACATGAATTAATGAGTTTTTACCCCAAAAAAAACTTCATATTCCATATTGGTTGTAGATATTGGTTTGTGGTAACATATAAATTCTAATGTAGCACTATTCATATGCCATTGAGGGCATCCACAAAGCTAGTTTCCCTCTTACTAACATAATGGTTAATTAGTTGTGGGGTCAATATACTTTCTTGGTCAACCTTCCTCTCCTCCTTTGTGTACACAAAAATTTAAGAAATCCTTAGCTCACAAAATTCTATAGTTCCCCTTTCCCATGCTATCCCAACATACCCATTAAATGATGTCATGGAATTAATTTTACGACTATACAATGCTCATATATTAAAAGCTTTATATCCTACATTGATTGCAAGGATTAGTATGCAATGCCATATAAGTCTCATTATACCATGATCCTTTGTCAATGGGGATGGCCACGGAGTTAGTGACCCTTCTAATAACTTAATAGTTTATTGTGTGTGGGGTGAGTATGATTGTTTTCTCAACCTTAAAAATGTCATATATGCTAAAAACCTCCTAAAACCTCATTCACCCTATCTTAGGGGAGAGTTTATTTAGGATAAGGGAGAGGTGATTTAGGGACTCAACATTCTATTTTACCATGAATGCTAAAGTGAGATCATAAGTGGATAAGGCACATTTGTCATAAATTTGTAAATCTTGTATCATAATGAATGCTACGAGTGAAATCATAAGTAGATGAGGCAAATTTATCATAAATTTGTAAACCTTATATCACAGTGAATGCTACAAATAAAATCATAAATATCATAAGTGTTTATCATGCAAATGTAATTTGATGGGATTTTACCCTTCACCCCCTCTTAAACAAGAGGTGATTTGGGAAGTGTCGAGCATAACCAATATTGCTACAAATGAAATAAGTGAAATCATAAATGTCATAAGTGTCTGTTATGCAAATGTAATATGATGGGATTTTACCCTTCACCCCATCTTAAACAAGAGGTTATTTGGGAAGTGTCGAACATAACCAAGATTGGTAGCGTCTCATGAGCTTTTCAAGACCATAGTAAGCTCAGCTTGAAACAATCAACCATATAAAAAAATTATAAACTTATTTGTAATCTAAAGGTGATTTCATCTTAATCTCCCTCTTAAAATCCTCTATTCTTTATTATTTTGAAATCCATCATCTTTCCCAGTAGCACCATCCAATGCTTACCTTATGATAATCCAGTCGATCCAGCAAGTTTCTTCACTTAGTGTTTAAAGCCATCCTCCCTGACAACGAGAGCAACCATCCTGCAAAGAAGTACAATAGCCAGTCCACCTAAACCCCTGGACGAGACGCGTAATAGTTGGGTTAAGAGGTGGGTAAGAGTTGGTCTTGTATGAGTCTTTGGCCCACCTCAAGAAAGTAGCTATAGTTTAGTTCCTGGCAAGCTCATAAGCAATCCCTTAGAGCGGTTAACTCTAAGATTAGAAGTAACTTCCCTTGCTTGGGTTTATCATAGTTGGTGGTGTTTCACATGCATCGATTTTTATGGTAAGAGACTATGATCGAACTACTCAATACAACAATTTATTAGATGAGCATCACTAAAATTACTCAAATTTAAATTATTTGTAAATTCTAAAAATTTATAAATAATTAATATAAGATTTGGAATAAAAATTATATATATATATATATATTAGAAGGAAAAATGATTTAATTAGTTGGAAGTGTGAAAATCCTAACAATGCTGGAAAAACCCTAAATCTGGTGGCGACCAGAAATATATGGCACTGGATGTTGGCAAATTCATGGTGTAATCGCCAGAGGTTGGGATTGATGTAAGCCTACGATGGAGGGCTACGATCCTCTAGTATATTATTCAAAGAATTTGTTGTCATAAGCTAATGTTTTCTCCAATTGGAGGTTAATTCAAGAGGTACACCATTTGGCATTCGATGCATGAGGTCTCACCACTCGAGATTAGGAAGGATCCAAGGGCCCTCCTGTCAGTGGATATTCTGGAAAGCATACCTAGCCCCTATCACCTATCCGCGTTGGGAACTTCCCAACCGACTCATTGTCATGTGACATTAATCCAGTGTACTAGATCCTTGGGGCACTCAAACAACCAATCAGTGGCTCATATCCCAACTCAAAACATGTCACAACAAACAAAGTGTATGCTAGTTGTCTTGGCAAAGGGAGCGAAGGAAATACATTGAGTGAATTCACCCACCCCTATGTAAAAGGAAGACACTGAATAAGTCTCTCATCATAGTGCGGGAAATAAATGCAAAACCATCAAATCGCGGGGAGGCAGAGCTGCCTTGGTAGTTGGGGAAAACCTAAAAAAATGCCCAAATAGTAGACTTAGATGGTCATGTTATTGTTGGAAAATTTGTGGGCAAAAGAATCATGGCTCAAAGAAAAATTATGGTATGTATGGAAAGAGAATCAGGGTCGTCCTTGGGATATATCCCTATTTTCCATCTACTTTCCAAAGGATGGATGAAGGTCATACTCATATCCAATTCAGATGCATAGAATATCTTAGCGGGATAGTGGTATTGGGATCAACATCTTTTCTATTCTAAATCATGGCACCCCTTATTCGATGCCAGAGAGGAAAACTTATCCAATCTCCTGATCTAGATAAAACTCCCTAACCTCCCCATCAAGTTCTGGTCGGACAAGGTTCTAAAATCCATTAGAGAAGTGTTGGCCACCTTCATCACAACACGCAAAAGGTACAAGTCCTCTAATTATCGTTCTGTAGAACAAATTCTCATGGACATGGATCCAAGGCTTGGTCTCTATGAATCTATGGATATTGTTTTGGGGAATAAACAATACACTCAATAATTGGACTACCTGCATCTTCCCTTTCTATGCTCTCGATGTCAACAAGTAGGGAATTTACATGTAGAATGTGAACTGGATTTTCGAACGATAGATCCCTTGAGTGACTGGGTTGTCTCGCCACCTCCACAGGAAAATATTTCTAAAAACATTGGAGGCAACCCATCTATTCAATAATCCCCGGTCAAACCTGGTAAGGGTATAGATGGGGACTTGGTGGATATTTGAGAGGTTACCCACCAAAAGTGCAAGTTGAAAATCCTAGATTTGAATCTAACTCGGCCATTTTGGATGTTGAAGTGTTCTCCATGTTGGACAAGTTGACAAAGGACATTGGACTCATCGACATGCAACATAACAACTTGAAAGCATTATGGGCCTCGAGTGCACCAGATCTACTGGCAATTGGTAAGTCTCCCTATGGTATCCTACTATCCCAACATGCACTTCTAAGTATGGTAATAAATATCTAGACTGGGTGGGGTTGGTGTCCATATCTCCCACTAGACATGCCAACTCCATCCTGGTTTTTGTCGAATATTTGAAGGTAAATGTGGGTGTTGGTAATCCCTCCTATGAAACTCTTTCTGTGAAATTTCCCCTCCCTCTTAGGCCTGATGATTCTCACTCGGAATCTATTTCTCTCTATTTGGGGAGAGAACTCCATCTTCTCTGCCCTCATGGTCATGGCTTTGTCTTCTCTAGGGGACTAGGATTGGATGTTATAAAACATGGGACTTAGCCAAAAGTTGGTCGTAAATCAGCTACAAAATGTGCATAAGAGTGTGCTTCGAGGGAGGTATGTCAAGGAAGAAAAAACCTCATCGTCGGTGTCCTTAGATAAAGGATGACCTCTCTAAATATTTTCCCTGATCATTTTGTCTGTCAATGTGCCTGTCTTAGGAGTGGAAGTCAAAAAACTATCCCTTCACAAGATCTATGACAAGTCCAAACCTAATATCCTACTCATTCAAGAATCTATGGGTTGTTTAGATACCTTTCTCTTTGAACTTGAACATTTATTTTCATGTTGGAGTTTTATAGTCTCATATTCAATTGGTCTATAAGGTGGATTAATAACGGGACTTTCTCCTAAATTAAAGCTCACTAACTCCTTCCCCATCACCTCTAGCCTTTTTTTAGAAATCTATAACAATGAATTGAACCATCAGCTGCTAATCCTCAATTCTTATAGACCGTATTCTGAAAAAGAGGCATTCTGGAATAATTTATTTGCAAACAATCTGATTTATGATGATAGTTTAATCATTGGAGGGGAGCAGAATTTCATGGTGAACAAGTATGGGGATTCTAGGGGCAGGAAGATAAACTATCAAACTACTTCCTTGAGAAAATGGAAACATGCAAATTGGTTGATGTGGAACCAAATGTGTTGAGACCAACTCGGTATAACAATCGAGGTGGGGATGATGGAATTCATAAATTCCTTGACATATTTTTATTCAATGAACTATTGCTTCAGACACTAGTCAATTACTAATCGTGGGTGGATCCAATTTGTTGCTTGGACCATTGGCCCATTTTCATAGAACTTGGACACGCATATGAGAAACCAAGATCTCCTTTTAAATACAACTCGAGTTGGGAGAGCATAGAGGAATACAAAATATTGGTATATGCATCATGGACCCCTTTCAAGTGGACAGAGGATTATTAGCCAGTGAGCACTTTATTCAAAATCTTCAAACACTAAAAAAGGAGACCTCGGCTTGGGCCAAGAAGCACAGAAAAATAAATGCAATAGAATTAAATTTGGTTGAAAAGGAATTGGAAGAGCTCTATGAGTTGGCGGTAGGGTCCTCATCCATTTCCTCAACTACCAGGGATCAATGCAAATTACTGGAATCCAAATGACACTCTATATTGCTTGAGAATGAACATAGTCGATGTCTTAAGATTCATGTGCTCCGGTTAGATGTGGGAGACCAAAACACAAAATGCTTCCATAAATTTGCAAATCATAGGAAAAATTACAACTTTATCTGGGAACTAGAGGACCCCTAAGGGAACAAGAAAAGGGGATTTGCAGGGTTAGCTGACTTGGGGGTGGCACACTTTGAAAACCTATTTGTAAAAGATAAAAATGGAAAGGTTGGAGATATGTTGAAACTAATAGTCATGTTCCCGAGGATGGTCAACCAGGAAGATAAGGAATTTTGCAACGAAATCGCCATGGAGGAACTCAGCGATGTCTTGGAGTCCTTTAGAAAGGAAAAAAGTCCAAGTCTCGATGGATGGACAATTGAATTTTATAGAGTTTTTTTTTTTATTTGTGGCAGAGGACCTGCTCAAAGTTATGGAAGACATTAGAATAGAGGGAAAGATAAAACTAAGCATCATTACCACTTTCATAGAATTGATCCCTAAGTCGGACCTTTCCACCTTCTATGATGATTTCAAACCCATTGTGTTATGCAACTATATATACAAAATGCATTCTAAGATCATTATAATGAGACTCAAACCCCTACTATCAAACTATATTTCACAAGAAAAATTCCGCTTTTTGAAAGCCAGGATCAATCACGAAGATATTGGAGCAGTGTCGGAGGGCATCCACTCCTTCAAAACTCAAAAGAAAGAGGTGGTGGTTTTTAAAATCGACTTATCAAAAGATTTCGACAGAGTCTCTTGGTTGTGTCTCTGACTCTCATTGTTACATATAGGGTTCGAGTTGTTGTAACGTCCCCAACCACCCAGGATGGGCCACGTCACTACAACCTCAACTTTTGTCACTTTGTAACATTCCCGTTACAAAACTGCTTTTGATACCATACCATAAAATTACCCACCTTACTACTGAGCAATGCTACTCCAAAATTCACTGCACGGATTGTACTCTAAAACACTAGTCTGTGCAGTATCACTTGAAGTAACGCACTCAACTTCAAGCTAATTCGTGCCACACCATATTTCTTCTTTTTACATAACTCAAAACACAGTGCAAGTAATTCAATAAAACTGCACGCACCAGCAAATTGGGCACACAACACTTCTGCACGCATAAAACATACTGAACATATGTTCACTACTGCACACTCATCCATCTTGGCATCCCACGCCCATTCAGATTTCCTTGTGCGTGAGGTATATTTCTTTGTATGCACAAATGGATTCCAGCCTCTTGTGCACACATGCTACTTTCCTTCACGCACGGACATTCAAACCTTTCCTCGGAGACTCATGACCAATATCATAAGGTTAACTTAACAGGAAATACTATCAACATTCATCATACTCATGCAGAACTACAATAATGACTGTCAACACCACACTTACGTGTGCAAGTAGCATTAAAAAAAATAACAACAATTACTTATATGAAACAACATACAAGAATTAACTCATATCAAACATAGATAAATAAGCACACAGTAAGTGAGACAAGCACATCAAGAACACTTATCTTTTATGAAAGTCACCAACTGCAGAACTCAAACATTCCTCCCAACCATAGACTCCACTGCTCATAATCTTTCAGCAACAGGTCACCCCTGAGTTGGGGCTTAACTCCACCAGGAAAAAGGGTTCCTAATGCCAATCTCGAGTTTGATACTCAACAGAATTGCTTAGTCCAAGGTGACACTGTTGCAACTAGTCTATAGTCTCCCATTCCCCATGCACCTGTCACATCCTAGGAAGTGTGCCCCTTCTCTACTCAACAGTCCCTCGATTGCCCCACTTCCCTTCCAGGGCTCCAACAACAGGCCAGAAAAGAAGTCTCTTAGACCTGCAACCAATGCCTAGCGCACCAAGGAACAATTCCCAACAAAAATCTCACCTGGAGAGTATGCTCACGGGCCTGACAACCCACTTCTTCAACAATAAATCTCTCATCTAGAGAGACTTCTCACGGGACTGACAACTTTCCTCTTCGACATAAAAACTCTAGATACAAAACAAAAATCCCTTACAAGCTTCTCTCTACAAATAAGGTTATAGTCATATTTTCCATATAGTTCGACCTCTTCTGCATACGAGCAAATGAATAACCCCCCTCAAAAATACACTAAGGCCAACAATATATATTGCATGTTTTAAACTTGACACTTGTCACTTGTCACTTTCATAAGTAGCTTTAGCCACATGATGACTCGTTCCTAGCCTCGGGAACTTAGGATAAATAATTATCCATAACTTACACTTTTCCAGAAATATTAATAAAATATTCCCTAGGACTTAAGACCCCCCTTTTCCCTTTTTCTGGTGAAGTTATCCCCTTTTCTCTTTTCGTTTGATTTGTCTGCATGCAACGATGTGATAATATTAATAATTGTGATTACATTTACATGGATAGGTGCACCGGCCTATTTTCATCCCAACTCACCAGCCTCATAACCACACAGCCTCTCCAACCTCAATATATATATATATATCATCTCGATTCACACTTCCAAGTAGTTCTTGTGCATTTACTCAAGTGCACGTAACACTTTGAAATGTGTGCACCCTTTCCTTGATAAAAATCCTTTGTGCACTACTCAGGTGTGCGCAAAACCAAAACTTGATACCAATGACTCACCAGCCTGTATGCATATTTACATTTACAGTTGGTACCAATGGCTCACCAGACTATATGTACAATTACAAAGGGTTTGGATCAGGGACATTACATTCCCCTCCCCCTTATTTATGCATTTTCCTCACTGTATCATATATACATTTACATACAAATTTTCAAAAAACTTCAAAAGGATGCAGATACTCTACTCGCATAGCATCCTCGCACTCCCAAGTTGCATCCTCAGGACCGTACCAGGTCCATTGGACCTTTACGAGCTCCATAACTCAATTTCGGAGTTGTTTGATGATCTGATCCAATATTCAAACCAGTCGCACTTGAAAATTGCCTTCTGGATCCATCTGAATCACATTCCAATCAATAATATGATTAGCATCAGTTACATACTTTTTAAGCAATGATACATGGAAAACATTATGAATACACAAGGATGCAGGCAATGCAAGCATATATGTGACATGACCAATCCTCTCTAGGATTTCAAATGGTCCACAGTATCTCGCTACCAACTTAGAACAATTTCTCAACTTCAGGGAACTGCTTGTGACTTTAACTTTCAAGAACACATGGTCACCCACTTTAAACTCTTTGTGGGTTCTTCCTTTATCTGCACAAATTTTATGCATGTCTTGGGTAGTCTTTAATTTCTTCCTTATATTTACCATCTTCTCTTCCATTTCCCAGAGAAGATCTAGCCCAACCACTTTGTGGTTTGTTGGATTGTCCCAACTCATTGGCATGTTTCACTTTCTACCATAAAATGCTTCAAATGGGCTCATGTTTAAAGATGTTTGATACCCATTGTTGTAAGCAAACTCTACCAAGTGAAGATAGTCTTCCCATTTTCATCGTTTATCCATCACATACATCCTGAGCATATCTTCAATCACTCGATTTACCCTCTCTATTTGACCATTTGTCTCAAGAGGATAGGTTGTCCGAAAATTCAGATTTGTCCTAAATCATTTGAATATCCCTTTCCAAAAGCTCGAGGTGAAATTGGAATCTCTATCAAACACAATTGTCTTAGGTACACCATGCATCTTAGAAATTTCTCACATGGATATTTCAACAATTTTGGTTGCCTTGTGTGTTGACTTTACTGGAATAAAATGGGTATATTTAGTAAGCTTGTCCACCACTACCATAATAGAATCATGTTTCTTAGTAGTCCTAGGCAACTTAGTAAGGAAATCCATGGTCACAACTTCCCACTTCCACTCAGAAATGGGAAAAGGGTGTAGCAAACCAGTTGGATGTCTTTGTTCAGCCTTGACCTTTTGACATTCAAGACATCTAGCAATAAAATTAGCAACCTCCTTTTTCATACCTGGCCAATAGTACTATTTTTTTACTGCAACAATTGTCTTCTGGTGACATGTGTTTCCTGCATAAGGAACCTTATGCATCTATGAAAATATTAGACTTTTCAACTCATGATCATTTGGCACATAGACTCTGTGTCTATAAATGAGGATTCCATCCTCTTTTATCTCATAACCTTCTAATTTATGCCACAACATACCTTGTTGTAAGGTCACCTTTATGTCCACATAGCACTGATATGATTTGGCAACTTCTGAAATTCTTTCACACAAATTTGACTTGTACATGCTAATGGTTGTGGCATGCATCTCATCTACCCTTCTGATGAGTGTGTCAACCACCTTGTTCTCCTTTCCTGTGATATTCTTTATGTCAAAGTCATACTCACTAAGGAATTCTAGCCACTTTCTCTATCTGGCATTCAAATTTGGTTGTCCAAACAGATACTTCAGATCACTATGGTCTATCCTCAGCTCAAATATTTTACCCATGAGATAGTGTCGCCACATCTTCAAGGCATGCACTATGGCTGTCAATTACAAGTCATGAGTAGCATAGAGCCTTTCATGTTCTTTTAACTTTCTTGATTTGTAGCATACCACATGCCCATTCCGACTAATGACTCGATGGAGCCCTTCTGTGCACACAATAAAGTATGCATATGAATCAACAATTCTCAAAATTGGCACACTTGTCAACAATCTCTTCAAGTGCTAAAAACTCCTTGCACAGACCAAAGTCCATTCAAATCGCACAACTTTCTTTTACAAGGATGTAATCGGATGAGAAATTTTTTAGAAGCCTTCAATAAACCTTCTATAATAACCTACAAGTATCATAAAGGACCTCACTGTTGGACATTGGTTCCAGTGCTTCTCACGAGTTTCGCGACATGGGTTAACCCCCTCTCGTGGATCCTGACTCTAGATATTGTGGCAGAGATTAATGACCGCAGGTTTTGGTTTAACAACAATCGTGGTCCAACAAATGGCATCAAAGAAACATGTCTCAAGTTTGAAACTCACCCGACACATGCTCGAGGGAGATTGTTGGACATTGGGTTCAATGCTTCCCGCAATTTTCGCAACATGGGTTAAGCCCCTTTCGTGGATCCTAACTATGGAGATTGTGGCAGAGTTTAATGCCTATGGGTTTTGATCTAATAAAAATCGTAGTCCAACACTTACCTCTATGACATTTCTTGGTGTCTGCCATTCCTCAATGGCTTTTATCTTTTCCGGATCCACAACTATTCCTTCCCTGGAAATAATATGACCCAAATAATGAATCTATCGCTGATAAAATGAGCACTTGCTCAAGTTTTCATAAAGTTGATGTTCCCTCAATACTTGCAATACCATCCTCAAGTGTTGCTCGTGCTCTTCTTCAGATTTTGAGTAAATAAGTATGTCATCCAAAAATACAATGACAAACTTATCTAAATAACTTCTTAAAAATACATTAATCAAACACATGGAGACAACCGGTGCATTTAACAATCTGAATGGCACCATTGTGAACTCATAATGTTTGTACCTCATTCTAAAGGAAGTCTTGTTGATGTCCTCTTCTTAATTCTCACTTGGTGATATCCATATTTGAGATCAATCTTTGAAAATGTATGCGCGCCCCACAGTTGATCAAAGAGGTCATATATCCTTGGCAAAGGATACTTGTTCTTTACTGTTACTTTGTTGAACTGCTTGAAGTCGATACAAAGCCTCAAGTTACTATCCTTCTTTTTCACAAACAATACTGAGACACCCTAAGGCGACACACTTGGGCATATATACCCCTTCTTCATAAGCTCTTCAAGTTGCATCTGCAACACCTTCAGATCTGGCGTACTCATCCTATAAGGAGTCTTGGATACGGGTGTTGCTCTCGACATCATATTTATAGAGAAATCAATATCTCTTTTCGGAGGCAACCCTGGTATCTCTTTAAATACATCCTCAAACTCTTTCAGTACTGTGTATTCTTCAACCTTTGTCACTTTATCCTAAGGTGCCTCTTCCATGTCCGTTGCAAATACTTGGCATCCTTTCATGTATCTTTTCTTCAATTGCAAGGCTTAAACCTCTCTGATAGTTACAACTATTGGAATTTCTTGAATTGTTCTTAAGTTTATTGCCTCATCCAAGCAAGTGAATGCATTATTGTAACAGTCCAGGACAACATGGTTCTCGTCCAACCAATACATACCAATGAGGAAATCATATGAACCCAAAGGTATGATATTCAATTCAGCCTTTGTGCGTAGTCCATTCATCCCCAATGGACATGCCTTAACCATCTCATTAATTTTCCTTTTTGCTCTTGTAGCTAACTGCACCAACCAAGGTTTTCCAAGCTTGTCTCTTGGCAATCAAAAATTTTCCACCATATTAGGATCTATATAACTATGAATAGATCCTGAATCAGTTAAAATAGCAATGGGTTGGTCATTAATCTTACCTTCCACTTCAATCACATGTTATTGAAACTCAATTGGCTTATTATCTAGGGCTGCATAAATCCTAGGTACATTTCTTCCCATGTCCTCAACCGTCGCAACTTGTTGTACATTGTGCATAGTCGTCTCTTTATCACCTCTTTGAAGGAAATCTCTACGCATATGATCTCCACCACAACTCCAACATTGAATAGGTTGTTTCCATGGAATTTTCCTCACTATCTTCGTCATTCTGGACTCCTTTTCAGTTGGATGTCCTTACGCAGTGTTTCTGAAAAAGGGTAGCTTAGTCCCCTTCTTCCTCTATTCCACCTTTATTTTCATCTTGTATTCCCAAGCATTTTGGAAAGTCGGTCTTCCTTTTTTCTGATCATAAAGACACTTAGCGCGCCTTATGGTTTTCTCCAATGTCTTGGGGTCATAATATTGTATCTTGTCACTAATAAATGAGGGAAACCCACTCAATTACCTCTAAATTTTAACTTTCTCATCCTTAATGAATGAGACATATTTCAGCAGCTCTAAGAATTTTATTTCATACTCATCTATTGTCATACTCCTAATCTTGAGTTCGAAGAATTCCTTCATTTTCTTGTCATAACAATGCTTGGTTAAGTATTTCCTTTGAAAATACCTCTTGAACTCCCTCCAAGTAACATTTTTTTCATCAATGTGTTTCACTTGCATGAATTGATCCTACCACATTGATGTTTTTCCTTTTAGTTGATAGATAACAATTCTCCCTTCTACCTATGCAGAATAATTATGCAGTTGGAAGTACTTTATCATACCCAACAACCAAATCTTTACATCTTCATCCTTCTTGTGCTCACTGTCAAAGGTAGGAGGCTTGGTCTTATTCATTTCTCCCTGTAGCTCTTCCACCCAAGTCCTTCTCTTCTTCTTTCTAACAGGAGATGGACTTGAGCTACTATGCACTTTCCTAAAAGAATGCTTTGGCGAGTGAGGTTGATGCCTACCAACAGTTCTTGCTTCTCTTCTTTTTTCATCATGAGACCTGTGACATCTTGACCTACTTGTCTCTATCTCCTTATCCATTTTCTTTTCTATTTTGTCCAGGATTTGCATCAATTTGACATTGAAGTCATCTTACTGATCCTTGGATCTCATAAGCCTTTCATTATATGTCTTGTAGCTTTGGACATATTTTTGCAGTCCCTTTATGGGTTCTAGCAAGTTTATGCGCTCCTCCCTGGATTATGTACCATCATCACCCAAATCGACATACAAATCCTTGAATTCATCATCAGGACTATAAGTCCTCCACACATCTTCCATGATTTTGACCTTCTGCGTCGATTTTGTCCTTCTATAAACGCTGATAATTCTGCAAAATGTGCAGACAACAAGATTTGTTAAGTGAATTCATGAGACAACTTCATGAAAACTTTGCACCATCTTGTCAAAATCCCTTCTTCAGAATCCCATGCACGCACTGGTATTCAACACACACCAATGCGTGATGTCAACATTTAACATGTACACCATGTACCTGTATTGTGCATGCACCACAAATTGTTCTGTGCAACCCCAAATCTTTAGTGCGCACACTCGTGCACCATTTTTTAATGCGCAGTTCTAGTGTTGCACCCTGCAATACCCAACATTTAGTGTGCACACTTATGCATTCTCATTTTATGTGCACGATGGCCACACTATAATTCCAAATTTGACCACTTACTAGTCCAAATTTTTCCTTAAGTAGAACTCAGCCCATGCAGGCTCAGTGTTGAAACTAGAGCTCTGATACCAATTTGTAATGTCCCCAGCCACCTATGTTGGGCCACGTCACTACAACCTCAAATTCTATTTCTCTGTAACATTCCCATTACAAAACTGCTTCTGATACCATATCGTAACATTACCCAACTTACTAATGAACAATGCTACTCCAAAATCCACTACGTAGATTCTACTCTAAAACACTAGTCTATGCGGTATCACTTGAAGTAACGCCCTCAACTTCAAGCTAAGTCATGCCACACTATATTTCTTCTTTTTACATAACTTAAAACATAGTGTAAGTGTTGGACACACCGACCACACTAAGAGGGTGGGTGAATCAGTGTAGGGCTCTTTTTAAAACTTCCGCTTCACAAAACTCCTTAGTTAGCAATCACCAATTACTCATCACTTATTGTTGTCATTTATAACCAGTTAAATGTGAACATACATCAGCAACATATACCAGCAACAAATATCATCAATAAGTCATCACCACAAGGAACACACAAAACACAAGATGTATGTACAATTTTCTTTTTATTACAGACTATAATCCTTGGGTTATCAACAACAACTGAATAGATTTACAACTCCACAAGAGCACCAACTCTACAATGCAAGACTCGGCTTACACAATTCAGCACCAACTGAGAAGAGGAATCAATCCTCAACAAATACTAATCTGTCAACAAGTACGCGACCTGACAGTAGTGCAGCACGAGTATGTACATGTCCTACCAATAGTACAACTCGCGTATGTACACAACCAGTCTATAATATAGCCTGTGTATGTCTTCTGAGTAATTAGGGTTTTCTCTCTATGAAAAACTTAGATCCTTTATAGCCTTCAGTCACATCTACTTATGTCTTTCATTGTCCAATCTGAACCATAACCAATCACAACACATCTATGCTCTCCCACAACTTACTCATGATCGTCAACCATACAATATGAATGCTAGTTAATCATGTATAAGCAACCAATATACCATGGCAATCATATAAGTACTGAACCATAAGAGTGTTTCTCACTCTATCAATCAACCAACATAACCATATCACAATATCCATACCAAGAATTCCTTAAGCATTCACCATACAATAAGCAAGAGAGTCTATCAAGACAACTATGTAACCATACCGGAGTTTCTATGGCAGATCTGAGCCCATAGAATGTAGATCTGGAACTTGCTTCAGACTTCAAGAACCTGGCATCAGCTCACACTAAAGTTTGCATTGGCGTCCATGAGAACTTGCAATCCCTCTCTTACTCATAATAGATCTTCAAGTTATGCTCAATAGATGATTTTCACAAGAGACCCTTGCTTCTTATTTATACTCTCCAAGAAGCTTCCTTAGAAGCATCTTCTAGGCCACTTTGTCCACATAGTTACCTATGTCCAACTTTGCCCAATTTGCCACTTGTCCATGTATCCAATAGCCACTTGACCACTTAACCCATTTTCCTCATTTTAGGGTTAACCTTCTTATAACCACTTTCCATAATTAGAAAATTCTCCATTTATTTAAATAATCCTCCTTGACTTTGTCACTTCACTTTATTATTTAAATAATTCTCTTTGATTTTGTCACTTCACTTTATTATTTAAATAATCCCTTTTGACTTTGTCACTTCACTTTATCATTTAAATAATCCTCATTGACTTTGTCACTTCACTTTAAATAATCCTCTTTGACTTTTTCACTTCACTTTATTATTTAAATATTCATCTTTAATTTTGTCACTTTACTTTATTATTTAAATATTCCTTTTTTACTTTGTCACTTCACTTTATTATTTAAATAATCCTCCTTGACTTTGTCACTTCACTTTAAATAATCCTCTTTGACTTTGTCACTTCACTTTATTATTTAAATAATCCTCTTTGATTTTGTCACTTCACATTGTTATTTAAATAATTTTTTCTTTGCAAGCACTTTAACTTCTTTGACCTTTTAGGGCTTCAAGCCAACATATGAGGGTCCTTCAACTTCGTAAGGCCATAACTCTCAAACCGTGAGGAGTTATGTGATGTTCCACATACCACCAGAAATGGATTGACAAACACTATCCATATAAGATAGTTTCACTGACAAATCCATTGATCTTCATCTCATTATTTCATATTTAAGCATGGGTTCTTTGACCATACTTCTAGGATAACTCAACTGCAAAGCGTCTTCCCATGAGTGCTTTCACCATAAGAGGACCACTTTGGAGTTCACCGCAAAGCATCTTCCCATGAGGGATTTCACCATAAGGGGACCACTTTGGAGCTCATCTAGTTGTACAACCATGACAAGACAATAACCACTTTGGATTTCACCACAAACCGTCTTCCCGTGAGAGCTTTCACCATAAGAGGACCACTTTGGAGTTCATCCATTTGTACAACCATGACAAGACAATAATGAGTCATATTTACATCAATC
>SNQJ01S0218231.1:1953-15319 GCA_010110895.2 Picea sitchensis | reverse complement strand
GGTTTCCCTTTCACATATTGTTTTTACCCCTGCATCGTCCATTTTGCTTACAAAAATCAAATTTCTGGCCAATCCTGGGATGTGCAGAACACCAGGTAGTGTTCTAATCCTTCCATCGATGAGCCTCAACTTGAATTTTCCTCGACCTATGATTCTGGTTGTCGATTCATCACCTAGGAAAACATTACCTCCATCATACCTTTCATATTCACAAAACCACTCCCTGTGGGGATTCATATGAAAGGATGCACCTGAGTAAATAGACCATGCCTCATGATTTGCATGTGTGCTTGAAGAAGCCAAGTACACATCCCCGCCTTCTTCCTTGGAGGTATTTTCTTCTGTAGAAGGAGATTCTTCAAATCCCTTCTTTTTCTCAACCTTGGATCTACACTGCTTCTTGTAGTTCCATGCTTTTCCACATCTCCAGCATACCTTTGCAAACTTTCTGGGAGACTTATATCTTCCCTTAGACTTAAATATCCCACTTGATGACTTACATATATTTCTTTCCTAGGAGCTTCCTCTCGCAAATAATGCATTTATGCTCTGTCCTTCCATGTTCTTTTGTCTCATCTCCTTCGACAACAAGGATGAGACCACTTCATCAAACTTCAAGGCAATTGTATTACTACCTATGGCCACAACTAGACTATCCCACAAGTCTGGTAAAGAGCACAATAAATTGATACACTTATCTTCATCTGAAATTTTAATCTCAACAAATACTAACTAACTTACCACAGTATTGAAGGCTTTCAAATCCTCTGCCATTAAGTCTCCATATCTCATCCTCATGTTATACAACTTCTTTCTCAATAATAGTTTATTTACTAGGGACTTATATTGATACAACTTCCCCAACTTATCCCATTAGTCTTTGGTTGTAGCTTCCTCTGACACATTCAGTAATACTGAATCTGAGAGACACAGTCAGATTGTGCTCTTCTCCTTCTGATCCCACTTTTTCTAATCATTTGTTGAAGTTCTCGTCGGTGCAGTACCTAGATCCACCATGATCCACTGATCTCTGTCCACCAACAGATTTTCCATCTTGAGCTTCCACAACTCAAAACTTTGCCCATTAAACTTTTCGATCTCCATTTTCGAACTACTTGCCATTTATTTTCACCTGAAAAATCAATACCACAAATCTCCCATTGTAGCAAGGCTTATCATGGTCTCGAGCCAAACCCTTGACCACAAAGGCGTCCCCCTGAAGCCAACCTGGCTCTGATACCAAATGTAGATTTTAACCTTGTATAATATTTTACTGCAAACAAATTTTCAATTAAAGAACATAAAAGATATAATGGCAAATACACACATTACACAGATATTTTTCCCCTGGAAACCCAAACCAAGAAAACCAACATATTCTATATTCTTTCATAGTGATACATTGTTTACAATACAATATTCATATAGGAGCCAACGACATCTGAAACCCTAACCCAATGACCGAGATTAGTCACAACCCTAATTCCTTAATCGGAAATAGAAAATCATCGACAGAAACCATGTGTCGAAAAACCATCCAACCATGGACATGAAAATCGAGGTGACACAAAAAAACAAGGCAAAAATGCGACATGTTTCCTGAGGCAAAAAAAAATTCTCGGGGGCGCTGCCCCCAAACCCCCTCACAAGGGGGGTTATCACCCCTTTGAAACACCCGAAGGAGGGGCCTACCCCACCCCCTCGGCGCAACGTAGAAAACACTATAACTAATCGTGCAAAGAATATAACACATACCCAATAATAAGGATTTCATATTACTTGCGCAGAACATAATTGTCCGAGATAAAAACATGGATTTTTGTGTTCACCCATATGCTTCTTAAGAGCATCTTAACCAGGCTCAACCAATTATGGTTAACTAGCAATCTAAGCAATAAACCATTCTTTCAAACCTCCAACATATATTATAATAAGATGTTTTAACTCTACAACTCCATGGAGCAAGAGGTGTTTACTAATACCCCTCAAAAACATCTTAACTAGGCTAAAGCAATTATTGTTAACTAGAAATCTAATCAATGGATTATCTTTCAAACCTCCAACATATCTTACAATGCAATACTTCGACTTTGCAACTTCATGAAACAAGGGGTGTTTAATAATATCCTCGATTAATCACTCTCATTAATGTGATATTGGAAGGAGCAATGTGACTTGATACTATCAAATCTAAGTAATGGGACTTTTAGCACTTTAATATTATTTATTTATTAAAAAAAATTAATAGTTTTAATAAGAAGATAATTATGATTATTAAACAAAATTTAAATTATATAATTTTGTTTATATGTCTATAGTCATATAGAATCAAAATTTTGATTGTATAATAATGTTTTGTTAATAGGTGAAAGTCTTATAAATCATATATATATATCAAATGATATAATTTTTTTATATATGTAAATAAATAAAAATTGATTGTATAATAATGCTTTGTTGCTAAGTGAAAGTCTTGTAAATTATGCATATGAATTTGGTTTGAAATGTCGAAAAAAAACATATGACACTTACAATGAAATTACCACTTTGTTAAGTGATCATATAATAATATTACAAAATACATATAACTAAAAATATATTCAACAATGTATATTTTCACCATCTAAACATACATTCAACCATGCCTATTTTCATCTGTCTCAACCTCAAAATTTTAAGTTTAATTAATACTAATAAACACTCTAATTTGGTTGAAGTTTTAGAACCAGGTGTGTTTTTGGATAACAATAGCAGTTTGGGGCTGATAGGGAACTCTACATTGGTTGAGGGAAACTCTATTGGAATAGGTCTGGAAGGGAAGGGTGACATTCTATCACCTCAGACCATCCTAGGAGGGACTGACAGCCGGGAGGTGGGGATTTCTAAGGGGCTACAAGCAGCAAGTGGACTGTCGGAGGAGGAGGAAACACTTTGCAATATTTTACCTACTTACAGGGAGGTTTTAACCTGAATGCAAATACCAATATTTGTTAGAGGGGTGTTATTGGATAACCAAAAGACTGGGAAGGCGGAGGGGAGCAGGGGTTGGGGGGCTGGTGGTCGGGGATGCGAGAATGCATTGATTAAAGAGGCGGTTTTAGGAGGGTTGGAAACATATTTTTCTCTTATTAAAACTAGGAGTGCAAGGAAATTGGGAAACGGAAAAGAACTCTCAGTTATACCTCTTCATGAGGCTGTAAATGGGCCTAGGGCGCTTAGAGCACAGAAAGCCCTGGCTAGGGTAAAAAGATAATACTGGCTTCCCTAAATGTGAGAGGAGTGGGGGGCTCCTTAAAGTCAATGTCCCTCTCTAGGTTTTTAGAAAAAAACAAACCTAATGTACTTTTCATACAGGAAAAAATGGTAGGTGCGGCAAAAGCAAGGAAAGTATTTTCCAAAATCCTCCCTAATTGGTATTTCTGCAGAGTTGACTCTATTGGTCTCTCGGGGGGATTGCTTTTAGATTGGAACTCTCGTAAGGAAAATTTTGAAGCATTCTTGACGAAGGCTGGGATTTTGTTGGAAGGAATAGTAAAAGACACAAATATAAAGGTGAGGTTAATCAATTGTTATGGACCTTATTCTAATAGAGTGGGTTTCTGGGAGGATTTAAAATGGATTGGGATCTTTAATGAGGAAAATTTAATCATAGGGGGTGACCTTAATTTCACTACTTCTAGTAGGGAATTTTGGGGGGTTGAGGCTAGGGTGGATCCTTTACAACTCTTCTTCAGTCAGTTAGTTCAAAATGAAGGTTTAGTGGATGTTGGGACTGTAAAAATTCTTCCAAATTGGAGGAATGGAAGGAAAGGTCAAGATTACATCGCAAAAAGGCTTGACCATTTTCTAATATCTCATAAGCTTGTCTCTTCAGGAATCAGATACAGATCCTGGATCTACAACGACAAGATCTCGGATCAGATGCCAATAATGTTACAGTTGGACTTTGGGAGAGATATAGTCCGATACCCTTTTAAATTTAATGTTGTTTGGTTGGAGGATCAAGATTTTGTTAGTATGGTTAGAACCAGTTGGGTGGATTTGCTAGGGACAGAGGCTTTGACTCCTATGATATTGTTGGGAAGAAAATTAAAAAGACTCAAGAGCATGGTTATAGAATGGGAAAGAAAGAAGAAGGAAGAAGATAAAAAAGAATTGGTTCAGTTGGAATCAAAACTGTAAAAGATGTATACAGATTTCCCTGGAGGTTTTGTGGAGGAAATTGTAAAGGTAATGGTGATGGCTAAAGAACAGAGGATATTAAAATAAGAGGAGGAGACTTGGAGACAGAAAAGTAGGGTAAACTGGTTGGAAGCTGGAGACAGGAATACAAAAAAATTCCATGCTTATGCAAACTCAAGAAAACAATTAAACACCATTTGGGATATCACAAAGGGAGATGGAACAACTATTACAAACAGTTCAAATCTACAAAAGGAAGATGGTACATACTTTCAGAATTTGTTTAAAGCACAAGGAAACTTGGTTATTACATATCAACTTGCAGTTTTAAGAAATAATCCGAGGATGTTCTCTGAGGAAGAGGGTAGCAGGATAGTTGATCCAGTTTTCCTAGCTGAAGTGTTAAAAACATTAGAAGGGTTTAAGTGCTCAAAGAGGCCTAGGACGGATGGCTAGACTGTTGAGTTCTTTGTGGCATTTTTTGACATTGTGGGAAATGAACTGCTGGAGGTTGTAGAAAAGTCAAGAAGGTTAGGGAAAGTGACGGGAGAAATGAACTCTACCTTTATTGCATTAATTCCAAAAAGTGACAAACCTGACTCTTTCAGAGGATTTAGGCCTATATATTTATGCAATCTAGTATACAAGATTATTTCAAAAATAATTGCTACCAGAATAAAATCATCCCTGTCCACTGGGTTATCAAAAGAACAGTTTGGTTTTTTAGATGGTAGACAAATAATTGATCCAATTGGAGTGGTACAGGAAGTATTACATAGCATAAAGGTGAAGAACCAAAAATCATTGGTTCTAAAACTAGATTTAGACAAAGCATATGATAGGGTGGATTGGGGTTTTCTTAGGCTTGTTCTACTTCAGATTGGTATAAGCCTCGAAGAAACCAACTGGATCATGGGTTGTATACCATCAATAAATTTTGCAGTATTGATTAATGGAAAACCTACAGGTTTTTTTAAATCTTCAAGAGGTATAAGGCAAGGATTCCCTTTAACTCCACTACTTTTTCTGCTTGTAATTGAAGGGCTGAGCATAATCATACATGAGAGGGTTCGGGATAAGAAAATTGAGGGTGTTATTGTGGTGAGAGGCTTGAATATTACACACCTAATGTTTGTAGATGATGTAATATTGTTTGGGAATGGAAACATGGTTGTATGGAAAGAATACAAGGAGATATTGGATCTTTTTTGTAAGGCTTCAAGGATGGAATTCATCTCTCAAAAGTCTAGTTTCTTAGAAGTTGGATGGGAGGAAGGAGAGTTGAATGTGTTTAAGGAACTATTGCCCTTTGATGTTAAACCTTTAGACACAAGTTTCAAGTATCTTGGGTTTTATATCAAACCAAATAGTTATACAAGAGGGGATTGGTCATGGTTAGAGAAAAATTTTGAAAAGAGAATATTGAGCTAGAACCATAGGTGGCTTACCCTAGGAGGAAGAATGATACTTGTAAAAGTAGTACTTGAAAGCATATATGTGTATTGGCTTTCACTGGAAAAAATTCCCAAGAGTGTACTAAATAGTATTAGAAGGAGAAGTTCAGTTTTTTATGGTCTGGTAAAAAAGAAAAGGAAGGTATTCATCTATCAAACTGGAAAAAGATAGAAAAACCTAAAAAGGCTGGTGGATGGAGAATAAAAAATATATTTATGTTTGGCCAAGCTTTTGCGGCAAAAATTATTTGGAAAAGTCTCATGACGCTTGGACTTTGGCATGAGGTGATAACGAAAAAATATCTTAAAATAAAAACTGTAGAAAAGTGGTTCAGACATGGAAGAAGAAATTGGAATGGAACCTCAAATTTTTGGAGAGCCCTTACCTCTTCGGTAAACATAATCTCTAAGTGGATGGTTTGGAAGCTCAGGAATGGGAGAGACATCAGAATAGGTGTTGATCCTATGATAGGGTCTCACCAGTTCTATAAATTTTCAGAGAACCTTATATTAATGTTAAAAGAACATGGGGTGACCTACCTCGCTCATGCAAGTTCAAATGTACAGGAAGGTAGTATTTTAACAAATTGGAAAAATGTTGAATTTTTAGGCCTGGAGGGAGTACAAAAAGATGAATGGAAAAAATTTACTAAAGGGTTGGTAAATGCTGGAATAAAATTAAATGATGAGGAAGACAGCTTAATGTGGTCTTGGGATACCAAACAAGGACAAGTCAATGCTAAACTAGCATATGAAGTGCAAGTGATGGAGGATATGGGGGAAGAGCCGAAATTCTGGTATTCTGAGATCTGGAAGTGGCAAATAAAATTGAAGGTAAAATCGTTTGTTTGGTTACTGTTGGAACAGAAAATTATCACTTGGGATAATTTGCTAAAAAGGGGTTTTCAGGGACCTAGCATTTGTGTGCTTTGTAAGGAAAGTCAAGAGTATTTGTTACATTTAATTGGGGACTGTAGTTTTATAAAAAGCATCTGGAAAACCATCACTAAGGAACTAAAACTGGTCAACAGTTGGCAAGGAGGTATCTTTGAAAACAGTCTACTTAATTGGACAAAGAGGAAGGAAAACTGGAATGAAATCCCATGTCTTATTTGCTGGGAGGTTTGGAAGCACAAGAACCTGTTGATATTTGAAGGACAAAAAAAAAACCATATTAGAGTATGTAATTATATCTTACAGGAATTGGGGGAACAAAAACTTACACACGATATTTTTCTAAAAAGGATGGATAGGCCACCAACTATTGATTGGGTAGGGGCAGTTGGTTTTTTTGATGGGGCGTCACAGGGAAGAGGCTTAAAATGTGGGGCTGGAGCCTTTCTGAAATGCCCAATAATGGGTACCTATAAAATAAAAATGAATTGTGGAAAATGAACAAATTCTAAAGGGCAAATGATGGCACTGTGGTTAATTTTATATTTTTCATATCTTAAACAGGTACCAAGATTATTATTGTTGGGGGATTCTAAGGTTATTATTGATTGGTATAATAATGAAAATAATTTATAGGTGATAGCTTTGCAGTCCTAGATGACAAAGGTTAGAGAGATGCACAAGCATTTTCAGCAAATAAAAGCACAACACATCTATAGAGATTTTAATCAGGATGTTGATCATCTATCAAAGGAAACACTGGACTTGGGTGAAGGTGGATTTTACTACGCACAGGTTTCAAATGGACATCAGGAAATTTTTGAAAAAATTGAGATCAACAATTAGAATATGCAAAGAAACTGTTGTAATTTTTAGACAGAAAGAGGTTATGAATTATTGTATATCTAGTTTATAGACATGTAATCAATTTTGATTACATTAAGTCTAGATAGGAGTTAAAAATAGTTCAGAATTTTGGAGAATGGTTACAGTTTCTAAAAACAAAAACAAAAAAGACAGGTTTATATTTACTAATATAAGTGTTTTTTCATGTAAAAAAAAAAAACAAATTACCTTCATAACATTTTTAATATTAGAATTTAAATTCCATATATCTTTTATGAATCTTTCTAAATTCATTTTTATTTTTTAATTTACCATTTCAATTCATCCAACATTTCACAAACCACCCATACATGATGTAAATAATTTTTTATTTTATTTTTTTAATTTACCATTTCAACTCATCCAACATTTCACAAACCACCCATACATGATGTAACTAATTTTTGTAGACATGATGGTAATTTTCCAATTTGAGAAAATTGTTTTTTTTTCTTAAATCATTTTAGATTTATGAAATTGTAATATCAAATATTAACCTAATACAATCTGATTGTAATAAAGATAATTCAAAATTATATTACACACATTGAAACTAAGGAATTTATATTATCATATTGTTTGTCCACTTATTTCAAGCAAGATAAACAATTCCTTGTATATAAAAAACAAAACTTACAAACATCCATTGACAAAATTTCCTAATGCTTATTGTTACTATAGATTCTATAGCAAATGCCTAATATGCTAATAGCTTTAAAAAACATTAACATAATGGAAAATGTGTAGGTTGTTGGCCACTTCTAGGCCTATGTTGGTTGGGACAGAATCCAGGTTCTTGATTTCCATGTCCTTAATCAACTAGTTCACAATATCCTCTTTGTTAAGTTCCCCTTAGCTCGAATTCACCAACACTTGTTGGTTGGATGCCCCAGATTGAGCATCATTGAGAACATGGACTACAATGTTCCTTAACATGTTGCATTCAACGTCAAGGGTGGCAATTTGTTGTTTTTGCTGCAACAATGTACCCATAATAGAAGCAAATTGAGAAATAGACCGATGTTCATTATATGGACAGGTGACCAAAAACATAGAGGTTTTGATACATTGAATCATTTCTTCATTGTATCAAAGAACTCTCCTAATTTCTTGCAACTCTCTAAAATCCATTAATCTTACTCCAAACATAGAGAACCAAACCACAACTAGGAATTGGAACCCGACAAACCAACAAACCCAGTTCTAGGACTTCCTTTAAATGCTTAGCAAAACACTCATGAGTCACTACCAAACCACACAAGAAAACACAACACCCAAATCGAAGAGTGAATTCAGTATTACGAGGACAAAAAAACTTGATAATCTTGAATAGAAATGCGACATAACCAAAGAGATAGTCCCCCCAGTTTAATTGTGACTGCTTAATCAAGCTAAAGCAAACTGACCTAGATAAACCATGATCTAATTCAGTTTAAATTTGTAAAGATTGAAGCTCCCCTGAACAAACAACACTCAGAACGAACAACCCTACTAAATGTCCTGCATACCTATAAATCACCATACTAGGAAAGAATGATACCAACCTATAAACAACAACAATACTATCCAAGTAGTGACTAACTAGGTGATATAACTTTCCATAGCCCCTCTGATGCATTGCTCGACAACTCTCTATAGTCCCACCTTGCCTATGAAATAATCTAGCTAAGAGTTCAAATCCCTAATCTACCATGTGCTCAAGCATGCAGATGGGGAGCTTGGGTCTCATTGTGTTTATTGCCTTGCATTGGAATTGAGGTAGGCACGTGATTGACATGTGGATTATTATTATGACGGCACTTACCATTGAGTGCATACAATTTTATTATGGTATGGCTTAGTAGATTATTGAACCATTAGTCCATAGATTATTGAATATGCATGTTGATTTCTTTCCCTTAGGACCTAGTAGAAGGAGATCCTTTGAAAGCTGGAGGCCTCTAGTTGAGCTCGAACCAAAATGGAAGCAAGCTTGTAGATGACTAGAAGGGATTTCATGGTCATCGACTTTATGATTGTGCTTGAGTCTTCCACCACTGTAAGAGATTGAATTGAAGAGTTTAAAACCATACACAAACCTTGAAGTAAAGCATATGCCTCAGCTTGATTATCATAGGAGGTTTTTAATCATCATATATAGATTAACTTAGTTTTTTTTAGATCAATAAAGATCGAAAACCCTATCACTCATAACCCAAAATTATAATTTTAACACAAATTATATAATTCTATTTCCATAAATAAAACTAAAAATTTCAAAATCATAAAATATTAGAACTTATAAACCTTGACTAATAAACCAAAAAGAAGAGAGAATTTAAACATCTTCATTTGCATTGAAGGGTAGACTCAAGCCATTCACAAGCTATATAATTTTCACTCTTATTACATCATTTATTTATTGATTTCCAATTTTTTAAAGTTAATTATTTATTTGGGTAAGAACATTTTTTTTTTAATATATTGTTTTAAAAAATATTTAAATTAAAAATAAATAATATTATTTTATTTTTAAAAATTAATAATTAATATATATATATATATATATATAATATTATGAAATGATTTTTTTAATTTGAATATCAAAATCATTAACATCTAATAAGTTAAAAGCTTTATAAAAAATAAATAAAAATATCATTAACATCTAATAAGTTAAAAGCTTTATAAAAATTAAATAAAAATATATTGTTTAATTATGAAAATATGTAATTATGAAAAAAAAAATTGATCGTAACCATTTTCTAATCAAAATTTTCATTATAAAATCTAAAATTTCAATTGGGAATCAACTTTTTGGAGATGGTGTATTCTTATGAACATTAAGGATAGACCTTAATCATAAGATTAATTAAAACTTTAATATTGAAAAAAAANGTAACCATTTTCTAATCAAAATTTTCATTATAAAATCTAAAATTTCAATTGGGAATCAACTTTTTGGAGATGGTGTATTCTTATGAACATTAAGGATAGACCTTAATCATAAGATTAATTAAAACTTTAATATTGAAAAAAAATAAAAAAAATTAGGATGAATACATATCAGAGTTTGGAAAACCATGGTAGAGATAAAAAAAACTTTTAGATTGAAATAGAAATAAATCATATTTTATTTTTTTAAGTGTCATAAAAGTAGTGTTTTTTTATGGTCGTGAGATTGCTCTAGTTTTGCCTTTCATTTTTTTTTAACCCAAAACGGATATATATATATATATATATATCTTAAAAGTAGTGTTATTTTTGTCGTGAGATTGGTCTAGTTTTGCCTTTCATATATATGTGAGATCAATTATTATTTTTTAAGTATTTTATAAGTTATTTTTATGTCGAAAGGCGTATACCTATTGACAATGGGTACATTTAATAGGTTTTTAGTTTTTAATACGTTTTCTATAGACGAGATTAAATATGCCTAGAATATTCTTAGTCGTCACAATAAATAAATGGCTCTGATTTCATCCATTAACTTCCGAGTTGTTATAAAGACATCCGTTTATATGTTTACTTTTTTACATTTACCTATTCATGTTTAAAAATTACTGTGTTCACTAACTTATTGCCACATCTACCTAATTAAAAAATATTAAAATATTCACACAGAGTGGTGGCCACGTTTCTATGCTAGCCATGTTTCGTTTCATTTTTGTGCTGGTCGTGTTTCATTTCATTTCTGTGCTAACCACGTTTCATTTCATTTCTACTGGCTGACATTTGGTGACTGCGTTTCTATGCTGGCATCACCAGCCATTCGGCGTTAATCAGCCACGTAATTGTGGCTGTGCTAGTTTTATGAAAAGTTGTTACAAAAAGATAGGTGTCTACTCGAGTAAGAATCACCATGTTCGCTCGAGCAAGAGTCACAATGATTGGAAATCAACTATGTTCTAGTTAAGTTTTTAAAATTGTGCTCTTTATGTCATAAAAAATATGTAGGTGGCAATACTAGCATATATATTGTTTGACAGTGTTATGTACAAAACTGAAACAAAAAATTGTGATCTTATCCTGGTATTGAGACTAATAGCTATAATAACCAGATGGATCATGTATAGAATAAAAAAATCAGTAATCAAAGTGCGAAACATGATGACCATAATTCTTGACTTCAATTCTGTCTTGGAGGAAGGAGGATGGACTTCGACGTTCCAACTGTCACTAGAGGTGACAAAGCATCTCGATTGGTGCTCAAGTCTGTCGCCAAGGAAATGCATTGTTCCAGGAGCTTGAGGTGAAATTTGACGTCAAAAACCTCGCCCCATAGCTCGAATATCAGATATTGGATTGTGGACAGGGCCTCAAAGATGTGTTGAGAGTCCTCATCGGTAGATGCACTAGGCTTTCCGAAGGAGGGTGCTTCAGATGAGCGATTGAATAAATGTCCTGAAGAAAGAGTACCATGGGTGCGACTGGAGTGACCACGAGGAGAGCTCTACGTTGGGCTCTCTGAAGAAGTCCACCCCGGGAATGATTTTGGAGTGTAACCCAGAGATCTCCCATGTCTGTCAAACCATTCAATTTTATAGCCCCAACCAGTTGAGGTATGTCTGTTGTCTTGTCGGTGCGTCGAGGCTGAGCTAAGTGAGGGAGACCTGGAGTGCTTCTTGTTGTTATCTAAATTGCCATTGCTCGCGACAGAGGAGAGATGCCGACCAAATGGAATGTATTCTCCCTGACCCACTTTGAGCGACCTCATTGCCTTGGCATGCTGAGCACAGAAGTGAAAGACTCTTGGATTTGAATTGCTTGGAACCAGACCCACTGTTCTTCATGCTTGCATTCATGCACCACATAGAGACCACACACAGAATGATGCTTCTCCCAAGCGCTATGCTTCCTTAAGTCATCTCTTGTTGACTGCATCATGGTTTTTAATGGTGAATTAATATCCTTGTACCAAAAGTTATGAGCTCCAATCTCCACCGTGCAAGTCTGTGACATTCCCCTAGAGCGAAATCTACCCATGTACGAAATGCCTTGAATGTTATGGAGCGGTGACAACCTGAAACCTCCTCCCTCGCTTATGGATCGAGGATCGATGAACCAAGTGGGGGGAGTCTTTAATGCCCCATGTTTACTCATGTGTGTTATGCACTGGAAGGCACCCCATTCGAGGAAGTAAACCAATCATTTTTAAAACTTACCATCATACACATATTTTCCGGAACATGTCCATATTATACTTCAAAAGACAAAATCCATATGCACACATTAAGAAACTGAGTCTTTCCCTTCAGATGGATAGATATATGGATAGAGAGAGAACTAAAGGGTAAGTCATAGTATTATAAAAAAGATAATAATAACAAAATGCATATAGAATAAAAATGAGAATAGTAATATAAGCACAACAAGAAAATAATAAGAATAGAAACTTTGATCTCTTTAACTTTTATAGATTATTAGAGGGCAAGTAACATTTGCACAATAAATGATAATAAAGGCAATTTTGTGCCTATCCATGGGCACTTTCATGCAATAAATTGAATACAATAAAAAATGACCTATGGAGGGAAAATCTTTCCATTAGCAATGCTTCAAGAATTCAAGAATTTAGAATCTATTAGTGGTGTCGTGGAAAACTAATGTCGTTGTGCTTAGTAAAGCTCCCCAAATTTTGGACAAATGACAACTAAAATACAATTTTCTGCTACTTCAATCCTTTGAAATAGATAATGAAATTGAACAATCCAAGAGAGTTTATTTTCCTTTTCCTATTCCTCATCTCAGCTTCCTTTTCAAGGACCTAGATTGTTTTGTAGATTGTTATGTAGTTCCTTTAGTCTAAGTTTTTGAAGTTTTATGTACCGGGAAATTGTTATAATGATAGCAATCGAGTAGCCAAGTGGTTATATAAGAGAATGTAACAAACTTGGAACTTAGGTCATCTAATGAATGCAAAAATCACATTCGAACTTGTTAGCCAAACTTAAATCTTAGGTTATCTAATT
>SNQJ01S0218230.1:0-15319 GCA_010110895.2 Picea sitchensis | reverse complement strand
GTGACCTCGTACCTGGAGTAAGAACCCACAGGGATAAAGTATGAAGGCTACCAGATGATAGATGGAGGTCTGCTAACTTATAGAAACAGATTGTATATTCCAGATTGTGACGACTTGAAGAGGTTCATAATGGATGAACTACATAAAAGACCATATACTGGTCACTCGGGATATCAGAAGATGATCACAACCACTAGGAAACAATTCTATTGGCCTGGGTTAAAGAAAGACATAGCTAACTATTTAGCTAAGTGCCTAGAATGCCAACAGGTTAAAGAAGAACACCGACACCCAGTAGGATTATTACAACCTCTACCAATCCCGGAATGGAAATGGGAAACCATTTCCATGGATTTCATCACTGGATTACCAACCTCGACCAGGCAAAATGATGCCATCATGGTGGTGGTGGATAAATTGAGCAAGTCCGCCCATTTTATCCCCGTCAAATCGACTTGCAAGCTAATAGATATCGCCAGCATATTCATGAAGGAGATATTCAGACTACATGGTATGCCTAAAAAGATCGTGTTTGACAAAGACACGAAATTTACTTCCAACTTTTGGAAATCCTTGATGGATGGTCTAGAGACCAAATTATTGTTTAGCACAGCCTATCATCCTCAAACCGATGGACAGACAGAAAGAGTGAACCAAATATTAGAAGACATGCTAAGAATGCATGTAATGCATCAACCTAAAAAGTGGGAAGATTACCCGCCACTGGTGGAATTTGCCTACAATAAAGGCTACCAAGAATCCCTGAAGATGAGTCCTTTCGAAGTCCTCTATGGTAGACCGTGCAACACTCCAGTCAGTTGGAGTAACCCAGTAAACAAAATTACTATTGGACCCGACATGTTGAAAAAAATGGAACAACAAGTGATTCAGATAAAACAAAATCTAAAGGTCGCTCAGAACAGACAGAAAAGTTACGTCGACCGAAAGAGAACTCCAAGAGAATTCAAGACGAGAGACCACGTATATCTCAGAGTTAGGCCCAGGAAGAGTTCCCTGAGGATGGGAGCTTGTGCCAAGTTGGCACTGTTATCCCTGATTTCTAGGGATAACTAGGAGATCATGTCTCGAGGCCCATAGGTCCTAGACATGGAGTACCGAGAGAAGGATTGACCTGAGCATGGCCCTGGAGGGCCCATCTTTCTTCTCCTTCATCAGACTTGTCTTGTCAGCAGCAACAACATCCATCACCTTCAGCTCAGACTCATATCAGAGAAGACTCTTGCTCCATGAGGTAATTGGTCCAGGTATCATGGTATGTGTCATGTTTGATCATTATAACCTTTAGATATATGCATATTACTCCTTTTATTTCTGACAACTGCTTGGATCTTACACTGACCCGCTTGACCATGGTTTGGGGGATTTACAGGGTGCCCTAGCAAGCTTGTACCCATAGGTTTTGGTTTGCCACCGGGGGGGATTTCTGAAGAGCCATCGTCCGCTCCCATCATATCATCACTTTTACATCTTATCTCCCACTCATATGTCCCATTCCCTTAGTCCGGGCATTAGGATGATCTGTTTGTGGGGTTGAACCTTATCTCATGGAAAGAAGGGGCTAAAGGCCCAGAAGGTAAAAAAAGCTGGTAAAAGATAAAAGCCATAAAAAAATGAAACCTAGAGATGCCTCGCCCAGGGATCCCTGAGAAGGCAATAAAAAGCTTCTTAGCAAGAAATAAGAGGGACCCGAAGAAAATAACAAAACAATACCTAGCCAAGAGGATAGGGGGTCTCATCACAAGCCAACCTATTATGTTCATGGGTACCTAGCAGTATGACATTGCCATTATCTGGTCACCATGCCAGGGTAGTGACCTTTGGTTGCATGGCCAAGGGAAAGGGGGTCTCATCACGAGCCAACCTTATCATCTCTATGAAAGTGCTTGTGGGTAACACTGTTAGCTCTGGTGACCACGCCAAGGCAGTGTCCTCTAGTTAGACCTTGAAATAAAAAAAGAAAAAAGCAATAAAGAAAGAAAGAATAAAGGCAATAAAGGGCTTGGAAAGAATTGCATCCATGACGGGTACAACTCACCTTCTACAAAGGCACCCACAGGTAATATCATGCATCCATGTCTGTCACTCTACCCGTATGTCTGGACATCCTTTGACCACATCACCTCATTTTACATGGCTTGGATGGTATCCTCTGGAGACTTTCTTTTTTTTATGGATGCTGGCCCAATAGGGTATTTTGTCTTTTTCCTTGGCTTTGCATTGTAGGTCATTGTAATGTCTTTGAGCTGTTGATTGATATATCAGGGGTTTGATGCATGTATTTGATAAAATTAATGATGAAACATGATTGACATTGCTATGATCCCTGTGACTAATGAGCCCATGGAGGGCGAAGTTTTTGATGTGCAAGACCATGCCCGACGGACAGGTACCAGTTGGACCGGTACACATGGGGAGATGATTAGTTCGGACCTCCATGGGGCTGAAGAGCCCATCAGATGGTTGCTGGGACCCCATCAGGGGAAAAGACAGGACAGTGATTGGTCGAGCCTTTGCACATGAGAAGAAGAAGGACGTTCCACCCAGGACACTTTGGTTGATCCCAGCCCAGGGGGGTTGAC
The DNA here is from genome assembly GCA_010110895.2 of Picea sitchensis. Lineage (NCBI taxonomy): Eukaryota > Viridiplantae > Streptophyta > Pinopsida > Pinales > Pinaceae > Picea > Picea sitchensis. The sequence goes on along the minus strand of SNQJ01S0218230.1, from coordinate 12,719 downwards.
CCATTTTAGATGGAACGTTTTCCTTTTGATGACCAGGACGTCACCCAGGAGGTCTTGACGTCTCCTTGAGCGTGTAGCAGTTTGATAGGATGACTGGCACGTGTGGCAGCTTGGAGGAGCCCAGGAAGGGCTAACGTTTGACTTCTGGATGCTGGACTAGCCCCAAAAGGGCCTAACGTCTCCCTCAAAGGGGCTTGACATCTCACTTTTTGCTCATTTAGGTCTTTTACTTAGCATTTAATGTAGAAACAATATGATTTTGGTTATTAGCCTTGTCGGCTATTTTTAATGACCTAATTTTAATTATGGGTCATGAGATACTATATATTGAGGATGTTTTTCCCTCATTTGATAATAAGAACACAACTCACACTTGTGAGGTCTGATTTTTTGCACCCTACTTGGGTATTTGGTCTTTTAAAGTGAGGCGCACTTGTTGATGGAAGGATTTTCTTGGCATATTTGGCATTTCTCTTGAGGAAGGTTTACAACTAGGGTTTGCACATGCTCTTCTTCATGATATGTAAGTGTTTTTCCTGCAAAACTTCTTGATTGAATGGTTGTAGGTTAGTATTCTTGCATTTACTTATAAATTTGCTGAAACCCTAGGTGACAAGCACACAAGTAGGTCCTTGTCTAATGTCCCCTTAGAGAGAAATTTTCAGCCATTGAAGAAGGAAGAAAGAGCCTAGCCTTTGCTACACTCTTCTCACTTCTTCCCTTAAGCTAGCTTTGATTTTAAAGGTTAAAAGGAGGGTGACGTCCCAAGCCTAGGCTATCTACACCTAGGGCCGTCCATCTTCTAGGGTTTTAGTGATAGAGCCTTGCCATTGCAACACTCTCCCTCACCTAATCCTCTTGTTTTAGTGCTTCTCAATTGCTAGCCATTTTGCCAAGTTTGACCTAAGGAAGGAGGAAAGAGCACGAGGCCTTTCTTAAGCAACACCGGAGTGAGCCTCTTTCCTCTAGGGTTTTGATTCTAGAGCCCTGCCATTGCAGCACTCTAGAACCCTTCCCTCTTGTCCTTAGCCTTCATCCCTTCAACTTTGCGTCCTCTCCTTATTTGACTCCATCCACCCTTAGGCACTGATCTTAGACACACAACGTTGAAGTGATAGTGTTCAAATCAACTCTCAAAACTTTAAATTTTGAAACCCTAACTAACTAGCTAACCCTAACTAGGTTGATGTCACAGTTGGTTATTCCATATTGATGCAGCAAATCTTGATAATAAGCAATTAGATGATGGTTGAAAGCATTTATTGAGTAAAGGATTGGTTAGATACATTGTTAGCATCATCATCTCAATAGTTATTGATGAATTGATACTTCTACATTGCTATATTGACAAAACGTTGATCTCATTAATATCTGTTGTTTCATTGCTTATAAATAATTGTCAGATAGTCATATGAAGTACTAACCCATTGAGTTATAGCCTGCATATATATTGTATTGTTGTTGTCTTGTTCCGGGCAGGTGTTTTCATTTGGGTATACACTTCATTTATTGGCTGATTAGCCGAACTTTCTGACCTTGGTGGTAACCTGTGAGGAGGAACTTTTCCCTATACTTTTATACTTTAAACTCTTTAAAACCCCAGGTTACCGGGGACATCTCCCCTGGGTTAACCTCCCTAAATAAAAAGAACCTCTCCATTGAGGTGACATTGGGTGGGGAAGGTTCTTGTTTCTCCAGTTTGGCCTCTATCCTTTAGCCTTTTTGACCTAGCTACAAACTGTGCGATAGCAGGCACCTCGGTATTGTGGACCCTTTGAAGTTCTAGATAGAGTGGGACCTGTAGCCTATAGGCTAGCACTTCCTCCCACGGTAAAAGCACATAATGTTTTCCATGTTTCATTGTTGAAGAAATATGTACATGATTCTAATCATATAATTGACTGGTCTGTGATCCAGGTGGAATCGGAGGGAGAATTCCTGCCAGAACCTCAATGCATACTAGACAGAAAGGAAACCCCACTCAGGAACCGAACCATTGCATAGGTCAAGGTGCAGTGGAAACATTTTGGCTCAGATGAGGCTACATGGGAAATGGAAGATGCCATGAAACATGCATATCCGATTTTGTTTACTTCTGTACACACACGTCATATTGATAGATAGAACATCGAGGACGATGTTCCTTTAAGGGGGAGGGAATTGTAACACCCTATTTCCCCTAGTTTGTAAAAATAACTATATTGGCCAAGAACTATGGCAAACTCAAAGATGTGAATGTTTGATTTGACGGACCTTTGTATAAAAGGTCGATGAATGTAAATTATGTTATGATTATGTGTTGCATGACTGCTGGGAGGGGGGATGTGCTAAAGGAGACCACAATGCCTAATGAGAGGTGGTGGAAGGGACCTGGAATGGTTGCGTTAACTTCCACCGAGCCAGTACCGTACTGGTTTTACTTGCTCAAAGACCAAAGCAACTCTCTGACCCCTGAATGGATTTCCCGTCAGATTGGTAGGTTGGGAGGCTCCTCAAGAGTTAATGAGGGGATGGGGGTGAACCGCCCATCCGTAACAACTCCCAGGCCTAACCACGGACGGGGAAATTCACGCCACACACAATCTTGCAGAGAGAAAGGCAAGAGAGCAAGTGTGGTAAGGGTAGAGAAAGCGCGCGCAACAGGGGATCGCGGAAGAGAACTGGAGAAACTCTGAAAACACAGGGAGTTCTGAATATAGGAGAAGGAAAAGTAACCTTCCTCATGGATTATTTTTCTGTATCAGGAGAAGGAGAGTAACCTTCGTCCTTGACTTCCGTTGAACTGGAAGTGGCAGACTGAATCTCCAAGCATCGTGGTCTAGCTCGGGGGTGGCTAGTGGTAAATCTGTTTGGAGTCACTGAGCCTATGGTTGGGTGGAAACGAGCACCCCTCTCAGCAGTTGCATTACGCCTGGTGGATCTGGTAAGTATTTATGCCTTGTATTTTGAATTGTATTTCATGAATTCATGCTCATGTCTATACGCCTATAATGATTTCTGTGTGGAATGATCGCCGGGTATCTTAGACTGGAAATAATGGATGCATGTGTATACTTACATGCCATAGTTGGTTTCTGTACAAATGATTAAGTCTGGGGCATGGGTTCGCTTCACCGAGAATCGTCTTGTTTGCTTGATTCTCGTAATATTCTAGGAAGGCTCCTCGAGAGTACTCTTCCCCGGGAATTACCCCATAAACCTTGGAACCATACCGAACCTTTACCTAGAGACTCGACTAAGGTCAAGGACATTTGCCCAAGAACCGTCTGAAGGTTCATGCGATCCGGGTCTGGAAATATTATGCAAGAAAGAGTAACTCTCTAAGGTCTTAGAGTCGTGGGATTTTGAAGCTCCGAGAGGTTGAATTTCGTGATTCAAGCTCAGAAAGGATAGTGAGTCCAACTATCGAAAGAGATTACCCCATCGTTGGTTGACGAACGGTCGGAATCCTTTTGGAAATACCCCAGATCTGTCAAGAATGATGGATCTAGAGGAGGAGAGCGCGGAAGGAGGACGGATCTGAACCGTCAGATCTAGCATCAATACCCGATAGTCATTGGATCAAGCGAAGGCGCACGGGTTTTAAACCCTTGAATATCCACACATTCGGAATTTGGGGTTTGGAGCGGCAAGGGATTTTTGAGTCCCTGCATCGCGAACTCCCGGTTTGCGAAATCGTGCCAGCTATCGGATTTGTCGGAGCTCTATGGACCATCGGATCAGGGGAGGCTCACCGCCGTTAATCTCATACATAAATTCCCATATTGAGAATTCGAGGATCGAATTTTCGAAAGATAAGGAAACTCTCTGCTGTGGATTTTCGCGAGTCGCGAAATCTCGATATATGAAACCTCGAATCGGTTTAGCGTGAATAGGTTTCGGCATTTTGGCACCCGGGAAACCCAAGGGCAAGACCCCTCGTCTTCGCTAGTCGCGAAATCCCGGTATGCGAAACCCTGAATCGGTTTAGCGTGAATAGGTTTCGGTGTTTCAGCACCCAGGAAACCCAAGGGAAAGACCCCTCGTCTTCGCCAGTCGTGAAATCCCGGTATGCGAAACCCCGAATCAGTTTAGCGTGAATAGGTTTCGGCGTTTCGGCACCCGGGAAACCCAAGGGAAAGACGCCTCCTCTTTGCCAGTCGTGAAATCCCGGTATGCGAAACCCCGAATCGGTTTAGCGTGAATGGGTTTTGGCGTTTCGGCACTCGGGAAACCCAAGGGCAAGACCCTTCGTCTTCGCCAGTCGCGAAATCTCGGTACGCGCTCTGTGGATGAGCCCTAGGTCACCGTACAGAGTCTTGTGACAAATAGGAGGAGTCTCGAAAGAATCTGGACCATCCATTTGTAGGGAAGCGTGGCGAAGATCTAAAGCCGTCGAGATTCTGGAGATCGGGGAAATAGGAGTGAAGACCCCGCCAAAATCTCGAAAGGTAGAATGCCAGGATTTAATCCGGGCCGTTGATCAAGTCGATGATTGGGACCATAGATCCGAACGATACCCGGCTTTCGAGTCCCGGGGATTCGAAAAGGAAAGGAGGAATGCTTGCATCGCGATTCCCCGAATCGCGAAACCCCGAAAGCATTTAGAGGAATAGCACCAGGTCATAGGACCGGTCATATGAAAAGCGACCCAAGGGAGGAGCTAAGGATCTATTAGACCCTTTCGGGTTTCGGCATTTCAAAAGACAGAGAACAGGGGAACGCTTGCATCGCGATTCCTCGAATCGCGAAAGACGGAAGTGCCTTTTTGGTAAGGCCCGTGATCATAGCCAATGATCACATGGAGGAGGATAAGGGAAGGGGTGGTCTGCGCTAGGCCCCATAGAATTTCGGGGATTCTGTCCCTCAAAGAAAAGACAAAAAAAAAAGACGAAAATCTTAGTTGTCGTAGTGGGTGTGACATGGGGTATCAACATCCATCTGGTGGGCTTTCAGCCCCATGGAGGTCCGAACTAATCATCTCCCCATGTGTACCTGTCCATTTGGGTACCTGCTATCGGGTATGGTCCTGAAACATCAACAAATACGCCCTCCATGGGCTCATAAGTCACAGGGATAATAGTAATGTCAAGCACATTTAATCATCAATTTTATTAAACATGTGCATAAAACCCCCTTTACCCGGACAAGTGCTCAAGGACATTATAATAATCTACAAGACAAGTTTGAAGGAAGTGACATGGTGTCCTATTGGGCTAATGCTTACTGGATGTGGGGTGTTTCCAGGAGAGATCAAATCTAAGCCATGTGAGTGGGTGAAGTGGATAAAGGATGTTTGGGCAAGGGGTGCAATGATAGCAGGGAAATGCATGGCTTACCTGTGGGTGCCTCTGTAGAGGGTGAGTTGCACTTGTCATGGATGCAAATGTTTCAAAGCCCATTCATGCCTTTTGTTTTTTTCTTATTTCTTTTTCTTCAAGAAGCTGGCTAGGGGACATTGCCTTGGCGTGGTGACCAGTGGTGGCAATGTTACCCACAAGCATTTCAGGGAAATGAGAAGGTTGGCTCGTGATTAGACCCCCTTTCTCTTGGCTATGCCACCAAGAGTCACTACCCTAGCATGGTGACCAGTTTCTAGTAGTGTCATACTGCTAGATGCCCATGGACCTAATAGGATAGCTCGTGATGAGACCCCCTATCCTCTAACTAGGTCTTGTTTTATTATTTTTTATAGCTCCCTCTGTTTTTTGCTGAGAAGCCTTTTACTGCTTTCTTGGGGATCCCTGGGCGAAGCATCTCGAGGTTTCATTCTTTGGCTTTTATCTTTTTCCAACTACTTTTGCTAACTACTTTTACCCTCTGGGCCTTTATCCCCTTCTTCCCACAAGGTAAGGTACAAACCTTAAATATTTGGCCAACCCAATGCCTGGACCAGTGTAATGGGATGGATGAGCGGGAGAAAGATGGAAAGTGGTAAGTATGATGGGAGCGGACGGTGGCTTCTCATGAATCCCCCCAGTGGAAACTCAAAACCTATGGGCACAAGCTTCTTAGGGCATCCTGTCATTCCCCCTAGATATGGTCAAGTGGATAGGCATAAGATCCAAGCACCCGTTAGAAAAAAAAAGAATTGAACGCACATATTCAAAGGTTTTGAGGATCAGAGTGACACATACCATGACACCTGGACCTTGCTCCATGAGGTAATGAGTTTGGGTATCATGTAAAACACTTAATGATTGAAACACACATGCGAAAATCACCAAGCATGTTCACACATTAACTCAAATGCATCCAGAAACCCCTAGAGTTTCAGACTTTAGTGACAAAACTGTAGTTCAACAGTAGATATCCAGATCAACTGGATCAAGGATATTTTAGTTTTGTGCAAATTGGTGAACAGATAGGAGGACACTCTATCCATTTTGGGCCGATTTGGACCTTTCAAGACCCCTGGGAGCACTCATCAAATAAACTCATTGAAAACTTGTAAAAATTTGTGATCTCTCTTAATGAATGATCACAAGTCTTCCCAAAAAATATCATTGTAATCTCATCAATAAAATCAGTGGGCTACACAGTGCCCAGTCTTCATCTCCCCTGGGGAACGATGTTCTTTTGTGTGATTGTCCTATTATCACACAATCTGTACTTGCCAAAAGCCCAAAGTAGGTGAGGGATATTGGTGTAGCAAACATGACGTACTACCACTGTCACCTCAGTAGGATATCCCCACATTTTAGGAGTAGAAAGAGGTCTAACCCAAGGGAGGCGTCCCCAGTGGCTTAAAGGTTTGGGTAAGCTAAGGATATGGACAAGAAACACCCCCCACTCACTGGTCACCAAAGTTAAGGGTGTCTACGTCTGAGGAATTGAGGCAAAAGAAGAATGTCGGTGTACTGTAATGTCCCCCACCTCTTGATGAAGAGGTCCGAAGAGACTCAGTAGTCTAGCTATCCCCACTAGACTATAGTCTCAGGCATTTTGGGGACAAATTCAACCAGAATACACTTCCTAAAGATAACATTCTATTACTGAGTTAACTTTGTGTGAAAACGAGTAACTCAATGAAAGAAAAGAAAAGGTGAGTTAAAGTTAATAATTAACCCTAGGGGTTAACTAACTCAACAGATGAATAGACTGGAGCTATAAAGGAAAGGGTAGTGCACACTTCTAAGTCATTCTAGATTATTATCTTATTTTGCATTGGAGCTCTTGAGCACAGGAAGTTTTGATGTTTTGAGTCTAAAACCCTAGATATCAAATCGGTGGTGAAAGATTCCACCTTTCTTGATCCAGGCTTGGTCCCGGAGGTGAAATAATCCTCCCACACCATTCTATAGTGCTGCAGGGGTTTGATCTAGAGGCAGAAGCAGGCTAGTGCACAACCTAGGGGGTTTCCAGCTAGGGGGATGCACCACCTTGAGGAGTTTGGCTCGATCTGAAGAAAGGAGGAGGCTTCTTGGCAAAGGATCATCTGGGTTTTCTTCGTATGGTCCCTAGAATCATTTATGGTCTATCCCGAAGGAAGTTATACAAGCAGTTTATTTCCTGGATCTTGGCACGAGTGGGAGGAGAGAGGGGCGCATTGCAAGAAGTGGTTTTCATTGTTTACTGGCCTGGATCTTCATAGATTGTCTTGATATTTCATCAGCTTGTCTGTATTGGCCCGATCTACTATTATGGAGATTTTGGTGGCAGTTGGAGGCTCCTAGAGGGGAGAACGAAATCTCATTGATTTAGTCAAGCCAGGAGGGCGCAAACCAATGGAGAGTTTGCTCAGTTGGAGGAGTAGAACTTATCCGTTCAGCTTGAAACTTGGCTCGGTGGATTCAACTAGCCTGATCTACATTTCGAGAGAGTTTGGAGGTATTTGGAGCTTAGAAAGAGGAGGGCCGAAAGTTGAGGGTTCATCAGCAGCCAGAGCATTGTGCAACTCAACTAGTTGGAGGGGTTCTGTAGTATATTGACCAAGTTCTCTTATCTTCAGTCTTATCTTGCATGCTGTGAGCCTTTGGAGGCTTGGATCTCTTCTCAGACAACCTTTGGGAGGCTATTATCGTTGTATTGCTGATTATTGTATCGGCTGGCAACCCATTTTGATATTATTGGGGTTTTCTTCCAGATCTGCAGATCTCTTGTGCAAAGGATCTTCCTACTATCTAAATAAAGCTCAGATCTGACATTATTGGTCCTATACTGGTGTTCTTTGTGTATCTTGTCTTGTTTATGATTATATGCTTCAGATCTATTATTCCATTGCTTAATCAACATCAAGTAAACCCTTAATGCACAATTTCATGAGTAAACCTACACATACATAAGCAAACATAACAAACAGTCAGCAGTTAGTGCTCTGAGAAAAAAATTTGGCTCAGGAACATTATAGTGGTATCAAAGAGTTGATCCTTCCGGCTTGTGGGGATTAGCGCATGCATAAATTCAATGGTATTTACATGGACAAACGCAAAAAGCAGACAGGTGAGATAGAGGTAGAAATGGAGGGGTCAGGTGAGGACAGTGAGCCACAGATTCTAGTAGGTTTTTCCAAGGAGTTACAACACTCCATAGATATGACACAGAGTACCCTTGTACATCATCTACAAGAAAACCAGGAATCAGTGCACAAGGGACAGATGGAAATAACAAAGACTCTGGAAAGAGTGAATGCCAGCCAGGAGAAACTTGTGCAACTCCTAATGCAGATGACTCATGCAGGGAAGGGTCCAGAGGTTTATGCAAACAAAGAAGCTAGTGGATCTCATGGGGGAACTAGACCTCAGCAGGATCATAGCCCTCATTATCACACTGAGGGACAGAGCTATGGAGGTGGAGCACCTCAGGGGAAAACACACAGTAGGACCACCCCTAGACCCTATCTACCTACATTCTTGGATAATCAGCCACAACACAACTATGAGGATGAGATTGAGGACAACTTTGAGCAGTATGCCAGGGAGTATCATGCCTTAAGTGCAGGGTTCCATAGGCAAGTCACGTTGGACCAGTATTGTGGAATCAAGTTTCGCGGTAAGCCTAAACAGTATCAAAGGCCCAACTATGGATTGGAGCGCAGGGCAGGCAAGATAGAGATTCCTTATTTTGATGGATCTTCTAAGGTGATTGCACAAGCATGGGTGCAGAAGCTGGATACCTACCTACAGCTTAACCCCATGAGGGAGATGGATGCCATCAAATTTTCCATCATGTACTTGGAGGGCAAGGCTCATGATTGGTGGTACCATGGGTTGACCACACTGGGTCACAATCAGATCACATCCTATACAGAGTTCACACAGAGGCTCATTGATAGGTTTGACCAGGGGGACCCAGAGCTACCTTTTAGGGAGCTCACACATCTCAGACAAACAGGATCACCTGTAATGTCCCCCACCTCTTGATGAAGAGGTTTGAGAAGACTTAGTGGCCTAGGCATCCCCACTAGGCCATAGTCTCACACTGAGGGGAAAAGTCAACCAAACTAATGTTATATTCTTAAGTTGACTTAATAAAAAGGTAAAAGGAGTTAAAAAGATAACTTAATGAAGGAATAGAAGCGCTGGAGGTTGAGTTAGGAGTTAACCCTAGGGGTTAACTTAACTCAACAGGGAAATAGAAGAAAAGTATAAAGAGAAGGCTAGGGTCCACCTCTCATTCATTCTAGATTTTGGTATTTGCTTGTTGATGCTCTTGAGCATACAGTTTTGAGGTTTTTGATATTAGCCCTAGTGAACAACTCAGTGGTGAAATATTCCACTCACCTTGTTCCAAGCTTGGTCTCGGGGATGAAATACTCCACCCACACCATTCTACATCCATCATCAACTCAGGAGGACTAGCAGGTCTGTACCAGTTGGACCAGCAAGGCCGTACTAGCTAGGGGTTTCTTGCACGGGCGCACCATTGGTTGAGGAAGAGTTCAATCTAGCATATTGAGGAAGCTTGGAAGGTTTTCAGCATTAGGGTTTTGCTTGCAAGCCCTTGCTCATCAGTCCGAGGGCTTCTTTGAAGAGTTATCACGTCCCTATCATCTATTTGCAGGTTGAGATGATTTCAGGAGGAAGAGGACATTTTGTGATATTGAAACTTCTCTGAAGTGCTTATGGCCACTCGATCTATCATTCTAGAGAGTTTCAGGGGATTCAGAGGCCATATTAAGCCAGGCCGTACTATTGGCCATATCAGGGTTTCAAGAGGGTCGTACCAGTCTAGGGTTTCTGCAGTTTGAGGAGGAAGCTTCAGCCTTTGAGCTCCATACTTCAGGAGGAGGGTTCTATTGCCTTGATCTCTCTTTGGGAGGAGTTTGACAACATTTGGGGGTATTCACCTTAAGGAGGGTCGAACCCTTGGTATCCATTGTCTTTAGCAGGCCATACCAGCAATCAACATGGCTGTACCAATTGCTTGGGGGTTAGGCTTAAACCCTAGTTTTGCAGTTGAGCATTCATCTTCTATTACAACCTTTGGGAGGTTTGATCTATATCACTGGGAGCATTTTGTATGCAACTCTATTATTGTCTTGAAGCCATCTAAAGCTATTCCAGATCTGCTTCTCTATTTGTATTAGGTGCTTGATTTCTTATAATAAAGTTCAGCTATTGGTTGTGGTTCCTATCTTGTGCATGATTGAAGATCTTCATTGTCGGAATGTTTCTTGTCTAAGTCATGGTTGAATAACTGAATAAACCCTAAGGCCGAAATGTTGATGGCCAACCTGCACACATAACATTAAACAATTAAATTAGTGGTTAGTTAGTGATTCCAAGCAAAAAAAATTGGCTTCGGATCATTACAGTGGTATCAGAGCTCTGATCCTCCAAACCTGTGAGGATTAACACATGCAGAGGTACAGTGGTATCTTTATGGACAGAAGGAAGAAGCAGGCTAGTGAAACAGAAGCTGAAATGGAGGGTTCAAGAGATGACCATGAGCCACAGGGCTTGGCTTTCTTGGCGACCAAATTCAATAAATTCCATAAAACCCTAACCAATACAGAAAGCAACCTGGTGCACCACTTGCAAGAGAGCCAAGGGACAAACCCGAGGGAACAAGCCGAAATCACTAAGACCTTGAAGAAGGTAGATGGGAATATGAGGAACATTGATGAGAACCAGTTGATGATAACATGGCTATTGATGTAGATGACTCACTAGGGGAAAGACCCAAAGACATATGGAAGCAAAGAGGCTGGTGGATCCCATGGTGAAACTAGGTATAATCCCGAGAAAGTTCCCAGGTCTGAGGGCAGGCATGGAGGGGGTACGTCGCATGGACAAATGGGTAGTAGGGCTAACCCTAGGCCTTACTTGCCCACATTCTCAGATGAACAGGTACAACAAGAGCAGGTGGATGACTTTATGGAGGAGATGGCACAGTGTACTAGGGAGTACCATGGCTTGGATATGATGATTCAGAGGCAGATGTCCCTGGATCAATATTGCCAACTCAAGTTCAGAAACAAGCCCAGGCCGAACCACAGGACCAGTTTTGAGTTTGAACGAAGAGCAGGGAAGATGGAAATCCCATACTTTGATGGTACGACCAAGATGGCAGCGCAGGCATGGGTACAGAAGTTGGATACTTATCTACAACTTAACCCCATGAGGGAGATGTAAGCCATCAAATTTTCCACTATGTACCTCGATGGCAAGGCTCATGATTGGTGGTACCATGGACTCACCACACTAGGCCACAATAAGATAGTGACCTACACAGAATTCACTCAGAGACTCATTGACAGATTTGATCAGGGGGATCCTGAGCTACACTTCCGGGAGCTCACACAACTCAGACAAATAGGAGCAACAGAGGTATACATTGAGAAATTCCAACGGCTAGCAGTCATGGTATAGGATATATCACCAACCAGGATTATGATGCTTTTCATTGAATGGTTGGTAGGATTTTAATCCTACCAACCTACAGGATGCCATTTGAAGAACCATGGACCTAGGACAAGCTGCCAAACCCAAATTCATACCTAGGCCACCTATTAACACCGGAGGAAGACATCAGAGACCTCCAATGAACCATGGGGGACGTGACCCAAAGAGTTTTGATAGGATCCGTGGCAGAATGGATGATAACACCAAGAGGGAACTGAGAAGGAAGCAACTTTGCTTCACGTGCAAACAAACATGGAACCCATCACACAAGTGCATGGGCCGTGGCCAAGTGCACTACATAGAGGTGACCTCAGACAATGAGGAGGAGGAAGACTATGACCAACTTCAAAAAATGGAGGCTGAAACCACAGAGACAACAGAGGAGGACATCACAGGACTGGATAGTACGGCTGAGGGGAAAGCCACCTTGGCATCTATTAGCGGGGTGCCCAAATTTAACACCTTCAGGATGAGAGGAGTCTTTCAGGGGCAGAAGGTATCAGTATTAATTTATGGGGGAGCCTCTCACAACTTCAATGACTCAACACTGTTGAGAAGGAGGCATATACCCACAGTGGAATTTGAAGGGTTCAAGGTGGAGGTAGCAGGTGGAAGCACTCTGCCTTGTGACAGGTACATTCCAGGTATGAAGCTTACCTTAGGTAGGCATGAGTTGATACAGGACGTCTATGTGATGGATCTGCCAGGCACTAACATAATCCTTAGAGTTTAGTGGCTCAACACATTAGGACCTGTTATCGCACAGTTTGTAGGAAGGGTTTAGGTAGCTTGAGTCAAGGCTTCAAACTGGCATAACAGGAGCTTCCCCACCCACTGTCACCTCGATGGGGAGCTCTTTCTATTTAGGGTGGCTAATCCCAAGGGAGACGTCCC
>SNQJ01S0218229.1:0-15224 GCA_010110895.2 Picea sitchensis | reverse complement strand
AGCTGAAAGGAGAGACCACAAGTGGTTTCCCGAACCATCTTCACTAGATTTTTGAAATCCCCCCCTTAAGGTACAAAAGAGTTACATTGGTGTAATCCCCCCTCTAGGCTCAAGAGAGTACCATACTTATTCCATTTGAATATAACCCAAAGTGGGCATGTGGAAACAACCACATGCTATCTCATCCCATGAGGGTCATGCTTAAAAGCTACGCCATAAGGGGACCACTTTGGAATTAATTTTGAAAGAAAATATAGAATTGGATCTATATCGTCACCAAAATTATCTAGAATACTTGTTTGAAATCTTTTGATTGTTGTCATTTCTCCATGTAGTTGTGGCTTTACCTCTGTCTTGACTAGATGGTAATAGTGATGTAGTTTCTTTACTTGTTGATTCCATTTCCATGAATTTATCCATCCATAAAAAAAAATTCTTAATATTTTTCTTCTTGTGACATTTTTTTGAGAGGTGATTTGTCTTCCCACAATGAAGACAAGGATGGAGATCAAAACATTTTGACTCCAAGTGACAAACTCTATGACAATGTTGGCACTTATTAGTAATATTCTTCACTTCTTCAAGAAATACTATGTGCAAAAAGTAAATTGATTTAGAGTAATTTGGGATATAAAAGCTGATTCTTTTGTCATATCCTATGCCATGTCAATCTTTGTTGAATGATAATTCTTCCCAAGGTCTGACAAACATATTGGAAAGATCATTTTGACTTTGTTATTTTACTTCTTCACATTTGTTGTTGTCATTATGTGTGTCTTTTTGGGACTCATCTTTGGAAGATTCCACATATTATGTGTCTTGTGCATCAACTATTAATTATTTTATATCACAAGTAGAATCAACCATATGCATTATGTCTTATGTGTCACAAGTTACATCAACCTATTGTATGAACTTGTATGTATCACATGATGCATCAACCATTTGGATACGATCTTATGTATCACATGTTGCATAAATATTCTCTATTAGATCCTATGTGTCACAACTTGCATTAACTTTTTGATTTGTTGTAGATGTTGCATCAATCATGTCATCAATTTGATTCTACTTTTCTGTTAAATTTATCTGAAGTGAATCAATCAATTGATCCTTCATTTATATTTCATCTCGAAGATCATTTGCTAATTGTATTGTATAAATAGTGTGATCAATTATGTTTTGGTTTCGAATTAACTTCAACTCGATTGTTTCAATCAATTTATATTTCATATCAATTTGATCTTGTAATTCATAATTGTACTCTTGCAACTTGTTGGGTAGGCAGTTTTGAACCTAACTTTAGAGTAAAATCCTAAGAACATAAGAAGTGCACAGATGAAAGGCGTATAGGAGAGGCATAAGGGAATAGAAAGATGATGTATTGTGCAACGAGGAGTCAGCAAGAAGGAAAATGCACAGTAAGTAGAACAATAAAGAGAACAAAGTGGAATAAAATAGGAAAAAGAAAAAGTGACAGCTCAACATCCTAAAGATAGAAGAACACACAAAAGCAACATGCAGATCGAAAAGAAGAAGAAAGTAGCTAGACAACCAGTTAATTGAAGCGGGTGTTTTGGATAACCTAAGTAGGGTTTTAAGCCCTAGTTTTTGTATATAAATATGTAATGGGTTGGGATATTAGGGGTTCTCTGATAAGTTATGTGATGTAATGGTTTTCTAGGTATGAAGTGTTCTTTGTTTTGTGAGCCATTCTAGGTTTTGTAAGGAGTTTGTACCATAAAGAGAGAAGGTTGCACTACATAGTAGTTAGGCTATAGGAAGTAGGATGTCACATATGCATATCTATGTACGCTTGGAGAAATTTATAAAGAATAAATAAAGAAGCCAGTCTTTGTGGATGTAGCTCGGAGTTGGGCAAACCATGTTAATTTAGTGTTTTCATGTGTGAATGTTGTTTTCTTGTTTGTTAATCATGCATGATAGAATAGTATTGGTTTTCATATGAATATTGTGTAAAATTATGATAGAGGATAGGATGAATGGTTTTTCTTGAAATCATAGTGAATGGTGAATAAGTGCAAAGAATAAGAGTCATGTCCACGATCTCCAATATTTCCACACTTGCAAGAACCTAATTCTTGCAGTCTCTATAGATATTTTGGGTGAGACTTCATGGGTGTGTAGGTGATGCTGAAAGGGTCAATATCTGGCAGGTTTTGTTGGTAAGCTAAATTTGAACCTAGGGTATTGCAAGATTACGCCAACAAATGGTTATATTATCGGGACCGAGACATTGTAGTTGAAGGAATGTTTTGGAGACCGATTCATAAGGAGATCACTGACTGGTTAGATCATAAAGTGTGGGATTTCACTTGGAAAGATAACAGAAACCCACTGATGAGTGATGAGCGATGATTACAGAAGTTTATCTACAAAGACTTGCATGAGATTTTCTTTGGTGAATTCCCTAACATTTTGGCTGAGTGGTTGGAGAGGCTAGTCGAGAAGACTGGGAGACATCGACCGACAGAACCAAAACATTGGAATCCAAAGTGGGTAAGACAGATAGAATTGGTAAGTAAAAAAACCTCACGCTCAGTTGATTTTTGGTTAGAAAGCATATTGAATGGTTATATTACAGAATTTGTGATAGATTGAATATAGTCATATAGTACTGCAGAAAGGGATTTATCTAACAGTCCCCGTGGAAGATATTTAAAGTCAATAGGTACTTGGATAAATATGCTACTGTGCGACAAGTGCATAATGACCCTGGAATCTGATTGTTAGGGGGTCCGAGCACACAGGGGAATTGGGGAATTACTAAGATATAATCTAGAAGTAGGAAGAATGGGGAAGGAAAGGAGCAAGAGGGATTGAGGATGTAGAAAGGAGAAAAAGACATACCAAAGGACATTGATGAGTTTATAGTACCGTGCAAGGAAGGTTCAAGAGGAAAAATAATGGGCTTCAAAAAGGAGATTCACGTAGTGATCCTGAGTGGGGAAGTCCTTGTGTAGAGGTTAATATCATCAACGTAGAAAGAACTTAATAAGGGAAGGAAGTATATAATTCCAACCCCATAATAGAAGAACTAGTAAGTCCTATGCAGGCTAATTCCAGCGTTGAATCCACCACCCCCTGTGTGTCGCCAAGATCAGGAGTAACAGTTGAGGATTTTCTAAGGAAATTATAATAATTAAGGGAAGTCATCATAACAACAGTGTTTAGAGTGGGAGTAGTGTCAGAGGTATACCCACCCAGAGTAGTAGAATTGATTCACCGAACCAGAGTCCACCAGTATCACCAAGAGCGAGTACCACATAAAATAATATGGAAGGACTAGATCACACGTTCAGATTACATGAATTCCATGGATTGGGATAAGAGGATCCAGAGAAACACCTATTTGTATGTCAAACCATTTGGGTAGAAAAGAATGTACAAGATGAGACTGTGAATATTGTACAGTTGGCGACAATGTTCAATAATAGAGTGCTGGTATATTATATGAAGTTGCAGAGCACCACACCAGCAGAGAAAGCAAGGACTTTGAAGGAGATCAAAGATAATTATTAAAGGAATTAAGGAATCCAAAATCAGAGTCACAGTACATCACATAATTGAAGGAGATTAAACAAGTACAAACTGAGTCTGTATGGGATTTCACTCAAAGGTTCAAGGATGTGATGGGAAGATTAACATTTTAGATCTTGGATGAACAACACAGGGAATGGTTCATTGTGGGGTTATTGTCTCACATCAGGTGTCCCCTAATACAACAGAAGGTTACATCACAGTTGGAGGCCTTGGAAATAGCTATGAAGTTGGAGTTATCTCTAGTTGGGGATGGTGGAGGAATGGCTCAAGTTCAGACACAATTAACCACATTAATGATTCAACTGGAAGAAATTTCCAAAAGCAAGGAGAAAAGGGAAGAAGTGTGGTGTACTAAGTGCAAAACTGAGGGTCACCAAAAAGACAAATGCACAGCATTCATGCAATATTTAGCAGTCGGAGCACCAAACCTGCTACCAAGAGGGGGGGTACTACGAAATATGTAAGAAATGGCACCATCATATGTTAGAGGGGGGTACTATGAAGTATCAACTCATGCACATCAGATTCTGAAGAGGGGTTAGAACATTGGCAATAGAGAATGCATGAAGTTTTGAGTGGACATTGTGCATGCATAACCCAATCATTGCGGTGAATTGGAACATAATTATGCAACCCACCCAAGTATGTTGGATTGTTTGATATAGGGGAGTTCGTACAGGCATTTGAATTATAGGTACCATAACAACAAAAAATGCTAGCACTCGATGTAGTGTTAAAAGGAACTCCGGCTAGATGGTGGACTGTGCACAAGAAGAAAATTGAGGATTAGTCACAGTGCAGAAGATAGATGCAAATTAGATTTGGACTAGAGGAGCATGAGGCACAAAAGTATATAGGGGATGATGACCCAACATAATATATCATGGAATGCCAGTAGGTATGGGGACCCATACCACAAGGGGAATGGACACGCAGGTTCATATATACACATGATACAATCCCCAAGAATTGGTATTTGGAGCTAGAGATGTGCAGAGAAACAACAGATTGGGATGAGTTAGAGCAGAGGTTCAAGGCAACGTTCACATTCAAGCATGAAATTCCATTGGTAGATACTGCATTAAAATCACTCAAAACTAATATCTTCTCAGAAGAGGAATCATTGGAAGTAGTATTTGTATGTCATGTGCATAGAGCATCATTTACAGTGCGTGATTTAGTGGATTGTTACAATATTACTCAAGCAGAAGAGGATGTGGATGACCCCGGGAATATAAAGATACTAGAGATAGTAGGGGAAAGAACAATAGTAAGAATAGAATTGGAGTCTATTGACTACACCCATTCGATTAAAATGTGCAAGGTAAACATTAGAACATAAGAGAATCTGAAGTTTTCCCAAATAGGAGATTATTGGAATGATGAAACAGTAGAGAATATTGCATATTTATTGCACGAGTATAAATACTTATTCCCCGTGACATTCTCAGAGATGAAGGGAATATAAGGTGACTTAGGAGAAATGAATATTCCACTCAAACCAGGGGCTAAACAAGTCTGACATAGGCCTTATAGGTTGAATCCAAAGTACAAGGAAAAGGTCAAAGATGAGATAGACAGGATGTTGGAAGTGGGAATCATCGAACTAGTGGAGAATCTGAGTGGATTAGTCCTATGGTGGTGCGGGAAAAAAAGATAGGGGAAATCAGAATCTGCGTTTACCTAAGGAAGTTGAATGGCGTGCATTTACATGACCCATTCCCAACACCATTCACGGATGAAGTCTTGGAGAATGTAGGAGGTCAAGAAACTTATTCATTTACATATGGATTTTGGATACCATCGTATACGAATTGTGCAAGAGGATCAGCACAAGACCACTTTTGCAACAAAGTGGGGAAGTTATCAGTATACAATCATGTTGTTCAGATTGAAGAATACACTTGAAGTGTTTTCTAGAGTAGTGGTTGCATCCTTCAAAGAGTTCATTCACAAGTTTTTGGAAGTTTATCTAGTTGATTGGACTATGTTCAATTTACTGAAGCATCATATTGAATTTCTTAGACATATGCTGGATCGGTGCAGACAGTGTCAAATTTCGTTAAATCTGAAGAAGCACATATTTTGCGCACCATTTGGTATTATGGTGGGGCATATAGTATGCAAACAATAAATGTTAGTCGACCCAGCTAATATTGTGGTAATTCTAGAGTTGGAACTGCCTACATCAGTCAAGCAACTACGTGCAACACTGGGACATATACTACAAGAAGTTTATTAAAGGCTACGTGCAACTTACCACACCATTGGAGAAATTGTTAAAGAATGAGACAAAGTTCTAGTGGAACGAAGAATGCCATAAAGGATTGGATACATTGAAATAGAAGTTGGGTATTGCGCTAATTTTGATCTTTCTTGATTGGGGAAAGGACTTCCATGTGCATGTGGATGCATCATCTATCGCCTTGGGAGCAGTATTATCACAACCACGGGAAGGAGACATAGATCACCTATAGCATTCAATAGCAGGAAGTTTTCAACAGTCGAGAAAAACTATATTACAATAGAATGAGAAGGGCTAGCTATGGTATATGTGCTACATAATTCCAGGCACTATCTAATGGAGTCGCACTTCAAGCTGTATACAGACCATTCTGCATTGAAATACTTAGTCAAAAATCCAGTTTTGGGGGGGAGAATATGCATATGGTTCTTATTATTTTAGGAATACGACTTTGAAGTTGTAGTAAATCCAGGGAAGTTGAATGCAGGACCAGACCATCTATCACGCATTTTGTCCGAAGAAGATACAGGAAACTTAGATGACAACTTCCTAGATGCGCATCTATTTGCAGTCAATATGGTGGATGATTATTCAACATACATAGTATAGTTTCTAAGTATCGGCATGGCTCCATTAGATATGATAGTTGCGTAGAAAAATCAATTGGTCATTAAAGTTTCATATTATCAGTTGATTGAAAGGAATTTATACAAGTTAAGGGCAGATTGAATACTAAGACATTGTGTGTTAAAACACGAGAGGTTGATGATACTAGAAGAAGCACATGATAGGATTACAAGTGGGAATTATACAGGGAAGTCAATTGTGCAGAATATTTTGTGCACTGGACTATGGTGGCCTACACTTCGCAAAGATGCGAAGGAATACTTTTAGTCATGTGATGTATTCCATTGAGTAGGAAAACCATCAAGGAGGGACAAGATGTCGTTGAATCCACAAGTAACACTTCGGGCGTTTGAAAAGTGGGTTGTAGACTTTGTCGGTCCCATCAATCTGTCGAGGCGCAGGTCAGGTGCAAGGTATATAATTACCGCAACATAGTATTTAACAAGATGGGTAGAAGCAACACATGTTACAGATTGCAGTGCAGAGACCACTGCACACTTCTTATTTGAGAATGTTGTAACCCAATTTGAATGTATGCACATATTGTTGAGTGATTAGGGAACACACTTTTGGAACAAAACAATTACAACATTGAATAAGGAATTCCGGATTCATCATCAAAAAAGTACTCCATATCATCCTTAGGCCAATGGGATTGTGGAAGATTTTAATAATATTTTGGAGAATTCCTTACCAAATATTTTCAACATAGGAAGAGATGATTGGGACTTAATAGTTCCTATAGTGTTATGAACATATAGAACTACAAGTAAGAAGTTGACAGGGTAGACATTTTGAGATTAGTCTACGGACAGGAAGCAGTAATGCCTATGGAATTTAATCTACTTAGTTTGCGCATTGCAGTATTCACTAAGCTTTAAGACACTGGCGCAATAGAGGAAAGATTGTCCCCACTGGTACAGCTAGAATAGGATCAGTTCGTTGCAGGGTTTCATCAACAAGTTCAGAAAGCAAGAGAGAAGGCCTGGCATGATCGACATATTCGACAGAAAAAATTTCAAGTGGGAGATTTAGTATTACTTTATCACAGTAAGTTCATGCAACATCCAGGAAAGTTTAGCATGCATTGGTTAGGGCCTTATGTGATTAAGAAAGTCAATGAAATAAGTGTTACGTAGTTGGAAACCTTGAATGGATAAGTCCTCGGGGGAATGGTGAATGGGAGTCTATTGAAGCTCTATCATGAAAACCAACCCTTTGCGTAGTAATCAGGACTGTGCCAGAGTGCATGTATTATAGTAGGAAGAAAAATAGGGAAAAAAAAATAAAAAGAAGAAAAAGGAAGAAAATCACATAAAAAGTAGATATAATGAAAATAAAAAAAGAGTGTTCAAATTACTAAGGCGGGAGAACCTGTGCAAACGGAATGCACAGTATAAATTAGACTAGAACTGCACCATTTTAAGCACATGAGGCAATGACCAAAAAAAGTATGCAGTTCGACAGAAAGAAGACAGTTAAAATCATTAAAGAATGAAAGCGATGACTACAAAGTGGGATTGACAGGTCATTAAAACCTTCATCGGAGTAGTGACAGGTAATAAATAGAAATAACCGTCGGAAATCATGACATATTGTTAGTGCGAGGGAAAAATTATATAATGGAATTCGTAATCAATATCTACATCATGACTATTCAGCGGAAGGCACCTCACCATAAATAATAAACATCTGTGAGGATTAAGATGCATTAGCGAATCAAGAAGGACGTATTATAATTTGGTACGAAGAATGAATCAAGGACTCCTGAGAGCAGGAACAAATAATATAACTAATGATTATGGGTATGGCGGACCAATTGTGATAGCAGCACGAAACTCACGGATCCACACTACAACGTGTTAAATAATTCATAATGATGACAACTTGCATAACGAGTACCACCCTATAACACCACAGACTTCGCGCGAAGGTCACGACAACATATATTAGTCGTTATAACAGAGGGAATTCACCAGAGGGGCCAACCTCGACTGAGATATGAGAACAAGTAGAGACTTCTCACCCAGAGAAAAGGAAGTAACAGCAATTTGTTGCAGAGAACTATGGTATCGCCAAAGGTAGGGCAAGCGGGTAGCAAAGCAACACCATTACACTGAGAAATTTTGTATGGGGTAAGGCTCCCATGAAAAGGTTATGAGTGTGGGGGAAGACTAAGACGAAGGAAACATGAGCCATAGAGCCAAGATTTTCCCATGCAATATAGGATGACTAAATACAAATAGGAATGTGAAGGACAACAGAAGAGAGCTCTCTACGCAATCGAACACTGGGTAGGCCATTACTTAAGGTCTTATCTAACTAGATCATGGGAGAAAGGAAAGAAATATTTTACCATCAATCTTCACAAGAACCTCCATGGCTACACTTTTAAGCGCATGACTCCAAAGGCTTCATGGATTGGGTACTAAGATTATCGAGGAGGACGATTGATGGAATAATAGCCTCAACAAACTTCAATAGTATAGCAGAATGTAAACTTTGTTAGAGGGGGGGGGGAGGATTTTGAAGGAGTTGAGGACCCTCCCCTACGTTTTGTTGCGGTTTGGAAGAACAACCAACAGGCCTAAGTGGATCGGTACAAGCCACAGGTGAGTGTTGGGGGCCTGGTGGCCACGCAGTTTTGAATGTAACTTTAGAGTAAAATCCTAAGTATAGAAAAAGTGCACAATAGAAGTGCACATATGAAAGGCATAGAGGAGAGGCGCAAGCGAAGAGAAATATGAGGTATTGCGCAGTGAGGAGTTGGAAAGAAGGACAATGTGTAGTAAGCAGAACAAGAAAGAGAACAAAGCGGAATAAAGAAGGAAAAAGGAAAAGAGACAACTCGACAGCCTAAAGATAGAAGAACGCATAAAAGCAACATGCAGATTGAAAAGTAGAAGAAAGAAGCCAGACAACCAGTTAACTGAAGTAGCCATGCAATGACGCGAGTGTTTGGGATAACCCGAGTAGGGTTTTAAGCCCTAGTTTTTGTATATAAATATGTAATCGACTGGGAGATTAGGGGTTCTCTACGAAGTTATGTGATGTAAGGGTTTTCTGGGTATAATGTGTTCTTTGTTTTGTGAGTCGTTATAGGTTTTGTAAGGAGTCTGCATTAGAAAGAGAGAATATTGCATTACAGAGTGGTTAGTTTAGAGGAAGGAGAATTTCACATATGTGTATATATGTACGTGTAGTGTGAAATCTTGGAGCAATTTCTAAAGAATAAATAAAGAAGCCAATCATTGTGGACGTAGCCCAGAGTTGGGTGAACCACGTTAATTTTGTGTTTCCATGTGTGAATGTTGCTTGCTTGTTTTTCAATCATGCATGATAGAATAGTATTGGTTTTCATATGAACAATGTACAGAAATATGATAGATGATAGGATGAATGGTTGTTCTTCAAATCATAATGAATGGTGAATAAGCGCAAAGCATAAGAGTCATGTCCACGATCTCCAATCTTTCCACACCTGCAGAAACCTGGTTCTTGTAGTCCCCATGGATATTTTGGGTGAGACTTCACCTGCGCGCAGGTGATGCCGAAAGGGCCAATATCTTGTGGGTTTTGTTGGTAATTTGAATTCGAACTTAGGGTCTTGCAAGATTGCGCCAAAACAACTCCTTGATTTCTTGAGAGACGTTATGTAAACGCTTTCCTCCTTTACCCATTTCTTATTATTCTCTCCCTCACACTCGCTTGCACTCACTCACTTGAAATTTCCTACTTGAAATTTTCTTGCTTAAATTCACTTGCTTAAACTTGTCACACTCATTTGAATTTGTTTCTAGAAAGATGAGGGTATCAGATACTATCGAAAATGCACCCAAAGTGTGATGTTTAAAATGATTTGAGTTTAAACTACTCAATCATATCAATTTTGACTCAAGAACTGAGACATGCAATAACTCAATATTGGGTGTCGGGTTCAACTGAAAATGCACCCAATTAGAAATTCAACTTCACCTTATTTTAAAAAGACAAGTAAACTTACCATAGGACTATTTGTAAGTTATAAATTATTGTTGATTAAAAAATTGAATTGATCTTCAAATTTTATGGTGCTTTGATTCCAAGTCCTCACATCCAGTTCTTCTTTGATTGTAAACTTGATTTGTCTGTTGTTTCAGTGATTTGATGAAGAATTGTTGTTAAAATTTTTATATTGTTATAATTGCTTGATTGTACTTGAATAACATTGTACTTGAGCTTGTGTGTGTTGTGTTAAATACTAAAATTACAATTATATTTATATCAAAACTAAACAATAAACAATATAAACTTCCATAAAAAATTCAACACACACATTATACAAGATGTACCTAAAATCTTCTTATTCACTTTCACACGGATCTAGAACACATTCACCAACAAAAAAATATTATGAATATCCCCTTACACTAACAATGTCATGATCTTCATAACCATGCTAAATTGTGAAGTAATATCTTTCACAATATTTTCTCTAAGCTTTTAAAAGGACGCTACATTAAGAGCATGCTTGGAACTTTTTCAACCATATAAAAAATTAAACTCTTTTTATCCTTTTACAAAATAAATTTAAAAACCTTCAAATATACTTTTATATAAAAAATTAAACTCTTTTTATCCTTTTAGAAAATAAATTTAAAAACCTTCAAATATACTTTTATGAGGTTCCCAAGAAATGATATGTTAATTCAATTTTCCAAGCCTTTAAACATATGGCATTGTGACTCTTTCTCAAAATTTTAGGGAATTAAATGCCAAATGTCTTTTCTAATAATTTCATAAGCCAAACTTCTAAAATCTTTCAAAAGTTTGCTTTTGCTCCTTTTTTAAGTTCGTGCATTAACCAATATTGAAATTTTATGAAATTAATTCATGCAAAATATACATGATTTTAATTTTGAATGTAGAACATGATAATACCTTCAATGGAAAGACATTGTGGGACTTCAATATCAGTTGATAAGGTCATTAAGGTGGTGTTGAATCCTTTTGTTGATAAGGTCATTAAGGTGGTTGTTGTCTCATATGGTGGAAAGCGGGTCGTGAAAGCTATATGTATTGAGAGCATATCGTGGAAGGCACAGGTTTCACAAATATAAGCTCACTCTTAACATGGGAGGAATGGTTCTCAAATGCTAAAATAAAACATTTACTTCATACCTTCATCATAATGCATGGGCGCATAGAATGTTGTTGGGTGTGCAGATGTTTGTTGTTCCTTGCTTGAATAACTATCATGGGATGACTAATAGACCCCTTAAGACCAAATTTTTATTTGATATCAATTGAAGAAATTGAGCACGCAATATTAAGACAAGAACAAACAAGACAAGAGACACAAGAAGTGGTTGAAAAGGCCTCAAGCCATAATTTCTCACATTGTATTTATTTTAATGATACAATATATAATACAATAGTAAAACCACCTCAATTGCTCTCGCATGGACACCTCATTGGGAGATAAAGTAGGAGGAGGCAAAGTAGGAATCTAGAAACACACTTAGGATAAAAACTATATCTTTAAATGTGAAATACATTAGGTGGTTCTAGGACTTCATGATTGTATACGAGTAAGAGGTTGTCAATCAATGCATTACAAGATATGGCTAGAATAGTCTCTTCTAGTTTTATACCATTTGATGGTTCAAATTCTTGATCTTATCTTCTTCACAATATATGTAGAATAATTTCTTCTCGCCACATTTATGCCCCTTACTATACTTTATATCATAATTGAAACATAGTCCCTTGGCTCTTCTTTCATCCATTTGCTAGTTGTCAATGGTCACTCTTCGAGTAGCCATATTTTTACTTTCAACTTTCCTAGAGACACTGAAAGTGTTCTCTAGGGATTAAGGTTTGAAGAGATGCACATCATGTTGAATATTGTCCTTTAAAGTGCCCATAAAGAGATCTAACAAATTATCCTTTGGAATGTTCTTTACCCTAAGACTTGGTTTTTGGGAATGTTGAATGTGCTCTATAATTGCACCTCTTTGCCAAAGATTTATCAATTTACTAAAGAATGTACTTCTCTTAATATCCACATAATGCATTATCAATTCATCTATAAAAATGGACCAATATACAATAGAATATTTTTTTCTTTCACAAAACTAGTGGTACCAAACAAATTGATAAGGTTTTAAATAAAAGGATGCAAAAGTTACCTTCTGTAAGGTTGGAACTTGGTGTATATCAAAGAATTTATCCATCTAGAATATCCATGTCATAGGATCTTTACCATCAAAATTTCTCATATTGATCTTGGGAATTAAGTAGTTCCTCGATGCCAAGTGGAACCCCCGATGATGTGAATCTAGAGGTGATGAATAATCATGATTTTGAGACTCAATATGTATTTCATTTACACATACATGAATTCCTTGCATATTGATGGCACCTTGAGGGAATCTCTCATCTAGGGTATGTAACAAGATGGTTGCCATGGAATTTTGCAATTCTTACATCTATTTATCCATATTCGTTTCCATTTGTTCCGTATTATTTTCCATTTTATTTACCATATGTTCCATATTATCATTCATGTTGTTTTCCAAATTTCATTCCATTTATATTTGTAAATTTATCAAATTAGTCTTTTTCAATGTCCTATCATTCAATTCATTAATTTGATTCTCCAAATTGGATAGCTAAATATGTATCTCTTCATTTTCTTCATGAGTCCTGGTTGTTATTTCTAGAGGTTTAATTAGAGGATTATATTTTGGAGAACCCTTTGAAATGTGGAAAAAAAAAAATAATACTCCTCTTTTTTCTCTTTATCACAAATTTTGAATCACCAAAAGCAAATCTTCAAATCTAAAGTTAAGTCAATTGTAAGTTGCATACCTTTAAGAAACTAATTTTGATACTATCTTGCTTACCAACCTTTGTCCTAATGTATATATAAAATTTCATCATTTTTTAGTCTGAAATTTATTCCTATAGTACTATGATATGTCTTCTCTACAATTCCATAGGTCTAACCAAAATTTTATGTATCAAGTGAAATTTATGGTAACCTTCCCAAAACTTGTTGATTGTTATCTCTTTCCAAATAGAGAACTTGTATGGAATGCCATGTGTCCAACATTTCATATATGATTCTAAAATTTTAACCTAAAATAGTATGGTCTATCTTATTTCCAAATAAACTAGTGGCACTCAAATTGGACCTTTCAATATTAAAATGTGACAGTTCTAACAAGAACACTTGTTTGAGACTAGTTTTAGGACTATTCAAACAACCTGTTGATGGGGAAGAATTCGC
Organism: Picea sitchensis; assembly: GCA_010110895.2. Classification (NCBI taxonomy): domain Eukaryota; kingdom Viridiplantae; phylum Streptophyta; class Pinopsida; order Pinales; family Pinaceae; genus Picea; species Picea sitchensis. The sequence goes on along the minus strand of SNQJ01S0218229.1, from coordinate 1,515 downwards.
TTGACAATAGTAAGGGTTACTCCTTGGTACATGGTCCCAACTAGACTATGCATTGTTTGGTTTAGAAGACCCATCTGAAATGTGGCCCGGTTGCCATTGTTTTTTTGTTTTTGTTTTTTACTAGTTGTGGTTTGGTGGACATCGATGAAGATGAGTGATGGATGGGTATGTAATGCAAAGATGTAGATGAAGAATGTGTATTAAAAGAAAACTAATCTATTGTTAATCTACCCTACCATATCCTAGCTAGGAGTGAGTTGTAAATGAAATTGAACTCTGCATAAGACCTCCACACAGGTAGTTGAAACATAAGTGAAAAATCAGAAACAAGTGCATACATATGGATAACCAGAACAATCTAAATTATAATTTTGCATACGTTAAGAACTCAACAATATCGGGACTTAAAGATGTGTGAAAGAATAATCAAAATTGTAGCATATCATAGAGTGCATAAGATCAGTCCATAGGAAAACATGCATTCTTACGATCCATGTAAACAACATACATCCCCACTTGAAGTAGTTCACAGCAAAGACAGCTTCACACATAGATATTCTTTCTTCAAAAAACTATCTCTAAGGGCTTCTCAATATTCATTAACAAAGTACAAGTTCTTGCATTAGTTCTTGGGTCTATACAGTGCTTCAAGAGCCCTTACAAAATGGGCATCTTCTCTCTTTTATACAATAATTTGTAACTCATGAGTGACTCTTTGTATTCTTCTTAAAGAAGTTATTACAAAAATTGTTTGGTTGCCTTTTTCCTAGTGACAAGTGTACAATAAAGACAAAAATGAAGTTGGTTGAGAAAAAGACAAAACAAGAGATGGGTAATAGCACATTTTATTTCTATTTTGTCTTTATTCAAGAACTTTTGTCCTTGAGGTATGTTGTCCACACTTCTAGCTGATCATACATAGATATGATCCTCATGTAAGCCAGTTCTTCCAGTGCTACATTGCGCATAGTTATGCTATCTGTGAGGGTGCTCATATATTTTAACAGTGTTGCATGAATTCTTTGACCATGGTATGCAATTTGATAAGTTGTAGGATATGTTGCTCTATCAGATATGTAGTAATTGTGGTGGTTTCTTCAACGACTAATCTTCTATGATTTGTGTTATCGTGCACCTTGTCTACCAGTTCTTCTGTACCCATATTTTTACCAAGATCGTCTAATTGAGGTAGTCAAGTACCTTTAATTAACTCTTGTGTGGGCTTGTGTAATTTCGAGCATACTATCATTGACTTAGTGACCTCTTTATCTTCTCTTTGCTCGGCTTGTTGACAATGATCTAATGAATATAGATGTGTCTTTCTTTCTGAGGTTGATGGTCGATATAGCTCAACTGGTGCATCAAAATTATCTGCAATCCACTTGTCGATATCTCTGATGCCTTCTTAGATCATGTTGAATTGAGTGATTTTGTCTTGTATTTGACTATTATTCTATATTATTGTGGAATTTTCTTGTTGTAATAGGTGTAAGTGAGCATACATATATGTAATGG